>WNWK01014511.1:0-51048 GCA_009830355.1 Cherax destructor | reverse complement strand
TATCGTGGGTGTCCGATTTTGGACGTTTCGGGGATGGGGTTGTAGGTAAATGTTCAGGTGTGTGTTGACTCAGACTTGGGTGATGTTGGTTGGGGGGTCATAGGGGTCATGGACGCATGGGGTTTTCCTCTAGGATGTAGTAGTGTAATCTAATGTTAAAGTAGTAGGGTTTGTCGGTGGTGATGTGCTGGCGTTTTGCATTTATGTGGCTGGTTGGAGGTTAGGAGGTATTCGGTGTTAGACAACCGACAGTGTGCAGGTGTGCTTGGGTGAAGTTGTCCCAGGTATCTGTGGCAATTCATGTGGATAAAGTTGATGTTTTGCTATGTTTGTCTTAAGTTTAACGGTTTTAGTATTGTATTCTGTATGTGTTCCCTATCTTTTGTTTGATTATTGGATTGTTATGTATATATGTGTTTCTAATAAAATATAAAAAAAAAAAATAAAAAAAAAAAAAAAAAAGTTATGAAATAATTATCTCCCAGAGATGATAGGAAGGGTCTCGAGACCTAGTCTTTTTTGGGTTTTTTCGAAATATCGATGCATTAGACGACATTTTTCCTCAGAAAGTATAGCCTCTAGTAACGCTGGGTGTTTGGAGGATGATTCCAGCCCCATCACATAAACAAATTCAGTTTTCTCTCAATGTAACTAGTTACTTACCCTAGAGGATCCTTAATTTTAGTAGGATTCTTGATTTAAGAAACTGGATCTGTGCTTCAATTCTTTGGTTGTTAATGGTGTGGTAATAACGGCAAATTGTGGAAAAGATAATGGCGTACAGTTCAGGACATCTTAAAAACGTTTCGCCAGGAATGGCTTCGTCAGTCTTGAAGAAGCCGCTCGTGGCGAAATGTTTGTTTATAAATGTCCCGAACTGTCACAAATGTCCTTTTCAATTCTTTGAATCGAGCCTGAAGTTTGCCCTTCCTCCCAGGCGCTGAATAACCTCTATTGGTTTAGCGTTCCCTCAAGAATGTAATACCAATGTAATACCAATAACTGAATGTAATACCAATAACTGTTATACCAATACCTAATGGTTTAGGAAGAAACTGGATATGTTTATGATCCTGAGTGACCAGTTCACCTACAACAGCCGTGGCAGTACCTTCCTTCTGAGTGATCAGTTCACCTACAACCATGGCGGTACTTACCTGCCACAACCAGACAGTACCTTCATTATCCTGAGTGACCAGTAATTCTGTAATCAACTAGGATATTCACAGCATGATTAAAAAATCCAGAAATCAAAAGAAAATTATGTTTTGTTCACAATAACATTTTATTCGTATTCAGGGATACAGTTCATAGTGCACTTTATCATAATAGTAGTAGTGCACTCAAAGATAGTAGCAGTGCACCCTACCACAGTAGCAGTGCACTCTACCACAGTAGCAGTGCACCCTACCACAGTAACAGTGCACTCTACCACAGTAACAGTGAACCCCACCACAGTAGCAGTGCACCCTACCACAGTAGCAGTGCACCTTACCACAATAACAGTGCACCCTACCACAGTAGCAGTGTACTTTACCACAGTACAGTGCGCCTACCATAGTAGCAGTGCACCCTACCACAATAGCAGTGCACCCTACCACAGTAGCAGTGCACCCTACCACAATAGCAGTGGTAGACACAAAAAGAACAAAATAACTAGCACATCAAGAAGAAATTCCAGACGACTTTTCGTTCATGTTGAACTATCATCAAGTTATAAGTGAAAGTTAAAAGAGAACACCAGAAGACAGGCTAGCGTGGAGGTGGTGGTGGTGGTTGGTGGTGGTTGGTGGTGGTTGGTGGAGGTGGTAGTGGTTGGTGGTGGTGGTTGGTGGTGGTTGGTGGTGGTGGTGGTTGTTGGTGGTGGCGGTGGTTAGTGGTGGTGGTTGGTGATGGTGGGGTGGTTGGTGGTGGTTGGTGTTGGTGGTATTTGGTGGTGGTGATTGGTGGTGGTGGTTGGTGGTGGTGGGGTGGTTGGTGGTGGTTGGTGGTTGTTGTGGTTGGTGGTGGTTGGTGGTTGGTGGTGGTTGGTGGTGGTGGTTGGTGGTGGTTGGTGGTGGTGGTGGTAGAAATTGCTTCTGGTTCTGCTCCACTACTACTTAAACTACTATTGTTCTCACTATTTCTAGTGCTACTACGACCATTACTTCTATTACTTTTACTAATACTACTACTTTCACCACATATAAATACATGATAACAATAGTATTAATGCTATTACTGGAACTACTACTAGCTACTACTACTCCTTCTACTGCTACTGCTACTACTACTACTACTACTACTACACAGCTACTACTAAATATGAGACCAGATATGTTTTATGATGAACTAAATTCCTTTTATTATTTTTAAGGGATTAATTGTAATACGATGTTTTTTTAAGCAACCTGCATGCCGGATTATAGCTTGCAATTCTAGAATATTAATGAGGCGTTTAGTTGCAGGTATTTTAGAATTTTTAATATTGCTTTTTCAAATGCTATGAAAAAAATGATGAGGTTAAGCAAACATTAGATAGCCCCGAAGAGGAGCCTTAAATAGTCGCCTGATTCTTTTTCCTTTTACTTACAGTTTTAATTTTCATGTCGTTCATAAACTGAAGTCGATCGACTTATGAATGCTGGTGTACAGTAACTATGGCAACGCTTGGAAATATTGGCATGTGCAGGGGCTGTGTTACCAAAGTTGTACAACCCATTACCTGATTCTGGAATGGCTCTGATAACTTGCGAAACACTCTGCTGTTTGGATTGAAACTTTCAAGAATGGAGAATGGAGAGTGAAAATCAAGTGTGGAGGTCCACATCTGCTAATTTTGTGTATACAATAGTGGGTAATATAGATGCCTATTTAACCACATTAAAAATATTTAAATTCCTCTCCTAGATTTCTTCAAAATTTAATGGCTGATGCCATTAAGATAAATGTAAAATGCCCCTTCTGATCAGCTTCAAAGTTTCTTCCCTGTTGTGTTTTCCAGAGAGCAAAATTCGCGATTTTATTGGGCACGATAGATTCCAATTTGCCAATTTTATTAAATTAATAGTGACATTGCTTTCAGTTCATTAATTAAAGAATGTTCCGTCTTATCGGCTTCAAAATATTAACGCTGATGTAATCCATGAGAAGGAAGACACCACTATAAGTTTAGATACTGCAGTTTTGTAGGTGTAATCGCTTCTGTGTGACTTGTTTAATGGTTCAAGTAGAACCGAAATGTCGTCATGAGTGTCGTGAGTGCGGGTGATCTGACTATCGTTCCAGCCAGGGTGTTGTGACTTTTTATTCTTGGCTTTGACAGTGTGGTTACTTCCAGGACAAAAATATTAAAAACGTAGTTAAATTACAGACTTTGTAAATTTTGTTCGAGCGTTGTAAATTATTAATAGGTTTGAGTTATACATGATATAATTGCTGTGATATATCCAGCCATGCAGCCTAATGATCATAATTTCTGAAGTTTTTTTTTTTTTTTTTTTTTTTTTTTATATTTTATTGAAACTACAAAATACAAAACATGACATATATATTACCATGTACATAATAGCCTGCATCTAAGCCAAAAACTGCATCTTGTAACTTCCCTACACCAAAATCACCTTATCATAAAAATATTACAAAACACAACAAGATTCCTGTCATTCGCCAGAACAGACAAATATATACAAAAACCAACCTGTAATTCTACGTATACACTGCTAGACTCCCCTAAACAACTACAAGCTCTTCCAATAACATCACCATTCCACCAATGTGCAATCACTTAAGTTTAAGGTCATAAGACAAAACATGCTACCCCAATGCAACAAACACACGTAATATGACAAACTTGAGACATATAACACATAAAACGTATATGTAATAATATATATACTCCCATGCTGGATTACATTAAACACAATATACTTGATAACAACCTTTCCATCCTCATCCCTTAAAAATACTTCACCATGTCTCCATATACACAAAAGTATAATGTCCCAAAGGATAAACATTAAAAGCTTAACACTTCCAATATACAATCCAGCCACCCTCCCTTGGAAAACAATCCCATATACAACTAAATATGGAGTATTGACCCACACACACAAACCCTTACAAAAATTTCTTTATACTATAATACTCTGCAACTACAGGTAACAGAAACCAAAGAACACATTTCTTGAACGACCTTTCACAGAAGGCCATGAATTGCAACCTACAGTGCACACGATACCTATATACACATACATAAAAATTTTCAAAGGATAAACATGAAGAGCTAAACACTTCCTTAATACAACCAAAATAACCCAACACTCCCACCCCTTGAAAAACAACCCCATATACAGCTAAATATGTTATTATGATTCACACACACACACTATACGTTCAAAAAAAATAATTTTCATATAAAACATTCTGCATTACATCGCAAGACTCAGGTAACACAATCCACTAACACCTTTCAATAACGACCGTACACATAAGGCCATAAATAAAAGATGACAATCAATTTTCAGCACAAAAACAGTAATCAATCCCACCAGGATTTCTGTAACCAACCAAAAACTTATGGCACTCTAATCTCCCACCATTCTTTTGGGTACCTCAGAGGTCCTGAACCCCCTCACACAATGTCAAATCACCACACCTCTTTAAGCCCAATAATAACTCACATACCTTAACTTACGCAACCAATGAATCCACCTTTGATCCATTCTACGTTCCTGCCTAACAGAATGGAAGCACCTTCTCAGAAAAGTACTGAAGCAGAAACCACCCCAGCCTCTTCCCCACTGATATACACACACCCAACCTAACTGCCTACCCCCTGAAACCCCCTACCCCACTATCTACATGCTCCCCTCTACCTCAACCTATCCTCGAGCACCACCCCTGACCCATCCCTCCCCCTACCCATGCTAATCCTTTCCATCCCCACTCCCCTTAACCCAAACACTGTCATCCCTCGATAAGCCTGCGAAAAGCCTCTTCCAGCCCTACCATATAAAACCCTATTCCTACACTTAGTCCTATAAAAAGCTGCTCCTAATGCCCCAATACGAGCCCTCCCCTCCTCGTCCCTATACCTCCAAGAAATATATACATAATCTAATACCAAATAAGACAAACCCCTGCGTATGCTGTCCGAAAACTGCCCCAAATCCAAACTCAGCGCCCTCAGAACTGAAACTTCCCTTTCCCCCACCTGTCGTAACACCCCCCCAAACCATTCTCTCACCTCCTGCAATCCTCCACAAAAATAAACGACGTGATATGCCGTTTCCACTTCGCCACATCTACTACAAACCCCCTCACTTATCAACCCCATGATATATAATTGTGCTTTAGAAGCCAAAAACCCCTGCAAAAACCTATACCCTATCTCCCTCACCCTAGGATGCAACTTTAACTTGTGAAACCACCTCCATATTCCCTGCCAATCATACAGAGGATAAACCCCACTCCCCTGCACCACCCTCCCCTCCATTCCCAACCTATCCAACCTACTCACCTTACTCTTCCTGGCTCTTTCATCACCAATAACCCCCTTAAAATATTCTCACATAACAAAACTTCCTTCCTTTCCCACCACCTACGCACCTCCTTCATTACTAACCCCACTCTTCGTCCCCCTTCCCCTCCCCTCATCAGATACTCATGCCTCACGAAAACACTTCTCAACCTACACCTCAATGGTATCAACCCTAACCCTCCCCACCTCGTCTTTGTTTCCACGACCTCCCTACTCAGCCAGTGTCTCCCATTCCCCCAAATAAATTTCAAAACGTTACTCAACAAACGTTGCACATCCACCTCCAAGAGGGGATATACCACCGCCCTAAACCATAATTTGCTATACACCAATGCATTAATGACTATCACCCTTTGCATTAATGTCAGCTCACCGCCTCCCCAACCCCTCATCCTCCCAATCGCCTCGTCCACTACCATCCTTGAATTCACCCCCCTCGCCACCATCGCTTCTGCACTAAAAACAATACCACATATTTTAATCGTCTCCACAATTCCAACCCCTCCTCGACCCCAACGTTCCCCCAGACCAACTGCCAACCTCCAATAAATTGGACTTCTCCCTATTAACCCTCATCCCTGTCCCCCTCCCAAACTTTTCTACCAACCCATTCAACACACTCAATTGCCACTCCTTCCTGACTAACACCGTTGTATCATCAACATAGCCAATTATACCCCCTACCTCCTCCATCCCATCAGACCCTGTACTCAACCCCTTTTCCACTAATCTATAAAAAGGATCCTGTAAAAGTGCAAAAAGGATCTGCGACAGAGGACATCCCTGTCGCAGACCCTTCCTCATTTCCACCGCCCTTCCCACATTCCCATTAATCTGCACCCGTATTAACGCACCTGCATACAATGTTTCAACCCACCTTACCACCCCTGTCCCAAAACCTTGTCTCTCCAAAATTTTGAATAACATTTCCCTATCAACCCTGTCATATGCCCTCTGCCAATCCAATCCTAGCACCCCCCCCTCTTCGCTATCTTCAATAAACTGCTTAATGCTCCGATGCCCCGTACGAATACTCCTTCCAGGCACCCCAAATTGACCCCCATGCAAAACACCCCCTAAACCCCTCTTGATCCTGTTTGCCAATATCTTTGCGAAAATCTTGTAATCCGCCGTCAACATAGCCAAACCCCTATAATCACTTAGGCCCTCAGGTGAATCACCCTTCGCCACCAAAACTACCACCCCAGTCCTCATAGATTCCCCCATAAAACCCTCCTCCCTCAACCCATTGAACAACCTCACTAGTACCCCTTTTAAAGCCTCCCAATGAGTGACATACAGATCCCCCGGCAACCCGTCTATCCCAGGTGACTTCCCTAACCTCAATCCCTTCACCGCCTCCCATACCTCCCCCTCCACAATCTCAGCCCCACACTCTTGCCCCTCCTCCACACTCAATAATCTCCCTATTCCCCTCAACAACCCATCTCTATCCACCTGATTAACCTTCCCCTTCTCATATTGACCACGGAACCATCCTTCCGCGTACCCCCCCATACCCTCCGTCGTTTGCAAAACCCTCCCTTCCTGATACCCAGCCACCCCCCCTTCTACCTTTAGAGACGAAATTAACATCCCCCTCCTGCGTTTCTGGAAATTCCGTAAAACCACCTTCGAAGCCTTATTTCCCCATAATACCTCCTCCATACCACTCCTAACCCTTAAAGCATGAAAACGTTCCTCTTGTAATTCCCGTAACCTATCCCTCAAATCCACCACCTCTTCCTTACTCCTCCCCCAATCCCCACCTGACAATCACGCAACAACCCCTCCAAATATTTCTGATACCCAAACCTACTCCTGCTCTCTTCCCTACCGACCCACCCATAAAACTTCCGAATTTCCTCTTTCCCCTTCTCCATCCACCACCTGACAACCCCATTCGTCACCCCCACCCCCCCCTTCCACACCCCCCTCCACCATTCTTCGAACATCTCTACCCCCCCTTCCCTCTCCAACAATCTCGTATTCAATTTCCAATAACTCTTATACACACTCACCACCCCATCCCACCCCCTTCAAACAACACACCCCTATGGTCCGAAAAACCCACATCTACACATTCCACCCTCCGAACTTCCACCGCCCTCGTCACATATATTCTGTCCAATCGTGCCGCATAAGCATTCCTCACAAATGTGTATTCCACCAACTCTCCACGTCCCCCCACCACGTCTACCACACCCACTGCCCCCAACACTCCCCTCAAAGACCCCAACACACACCCCCCTCCCCGTGGTTCCACGTCCCTTATCCTAATCACACAATTCCAATCACCAGCAATTATAGACACCTGAGGCAAACCTCGGACAGCATACGTCAATTCATTATTAACAAAATCATCCTTTATACTCCTATTTCCTATGGCTGGCATATACACACCCAAGAAGCTCACCTGCACCCCACCCCAATCCCGTTCACTCTAACTACTCTACCTCCACGTCCTCCCAAGACTCCAAGGTGAATGGGCTTGACTCACTGATTCCTACCAACACACCCCCTTTAAACGCCCTGGCATCACACGCAAAAATCCTATACCCCTTCACCACAATCTCATTACCCTTCCTATAATTATGCTCCTGTATAAAGACGACATCAACTTTCCACCTTTTCAAAGTAACCTCCACCCATTTGCGTTTCACCTCATTCCTGAGGCCATTCACGTTTATTGTTACACACCTGAAATATAAGACTGTGGTTTGCCCTTCTGCTTCAGTACTCTCTTCTCCAATTTCATATTCCCCTCCCCATCCTTTCCCCTCCTACCCCTCTCATCCTCCTTCACTACCCCAGCAGCACCATGACCTTTCGATCTTGCCCCTTTCCCCTGAACCACTTCTGCCCACACCTTTTTCCCAGGCCTTTGCGCCGCCGTCAACAAGTCATCCTCAGACTCCTCTCCCGGCCTTTTCCTGGACGCACCTTTCTCTTCAATCAACTCCATTTCTTCCTCCCTATGAACCTCTGCCACTACCACAGATACATGAACATTATTCTCTTCCCCACACATGTCTTTCTCCACAACATTCACATGAAAATCATTCTGTGCCCCACCCTGCACCAGTGCAGAGACTTCTTCCATCGATAAGGGATCTCCCTGTATGAACTCTCTCAAATCCTGCAAGATCTCTGCCTCCTCCCCAGGCAAACCCTGATGTTCGTCAACAGACGCGGTACTCTGCACCACCGATGCCTCAGACGACACCTTACCCTCCTCCTCCTTCTGCCTGTCCACCTGATCCATTTCCTCACTCCACGACTTACGCACCATGCCCTCCTTCCCTTCGTCCACACGTTGTTCTTCTGTAGAAACTGCTGAAGCCTGCTCCGTCCGCACACCAGCCTCCTCACCTGGCCGCACATCCGTCTGCCTTCGAATACAATCCACCGCCAGGTGCCCCTGCTGTCCGCATAACCGACAGGTACGGGCCTGCCCAACATAAGTGACATACACCTGCGTGCGAAAACCAGACATTAGTACGTACGAAGGGATTGCCTGACGTAACGTCATCTTGACCGAATACGTCCCCTCCAACATACCAGCATAGGGCCCCTTTGTCCACCGTCCAACAGTTACAGCATGAACAATTCCATATTTCTGCATGACTTCAGTGACATCACATTCTGCCGCCTCAAACGGCACGTTCCTCAATTTTATCCACTTATAAGTGGCTGAAATGTCACGTACACATACCACTAGTCCTTCCATTACCACCAACCTTTTGTCCTGAAACTTATCCACGATCCTGTGGTAAGCCTCCGTGCAAGCAAATTTCACAAATAGTCTCCTCGCCCCATTCAAAGATATGCCGTACAGTTCTGAATGGTCGGCGCCTAGAACGTCACGTAGAAGTGCTGGCAGAACAACATCCACATTGGATGGGTACACCGCTCCCTGTAGAACCTCAATTCCAATGGTGTTAACTCTCCTCCTGTAACCGGCCTCCATGACAGTGAAAATAAAATTTCACGATACGGCCACCAGAGGACACCACGAGCACCCGCACACAACCAGGGCTGGGCATGCAATATCAAAAGGTTAGAAATAATTAGTTTTATTCCCGTGAAATGAATTCACTGAGGTAGACAGGCAGAGTGACTTTCCAAAGTTTCCATTGCATAATAGTTCCTGGAAGACACTAAGTATATAAATCAAAGTCAGTAGTTTCTGTCTTAGACACAATTTTCTAAGACAAGTTATTTTGGGGAGAGTTTTATTGCTTGAGCGGACGAAGGCTGTGTCATTAATTCAGATTTATTAGTTTTAAATTTCAGGGAATATCCAAGTCTATTCTACAAAAAATGCAAAATAGAAAAAAAGTACAAAATATGTCAACTGTGGGAAAGTAAAGATGGAGACTATAATATCGAATTTTAATTATAATATATGAAAACTCAAACATTAAAGGTAGTCTTAAATTCGACCGAGCACTAAACAACATTAGAATACAAGAGTGATGAACATGGAGTCTTGATGTCCTGAGGTAAATGTGGATCAGCTGGCACTCTGGTAGAAGTACAGTAGCCAACGCTGGTACTCTGGTACAAGTACAGTAGCCAACACCGGTGATAATACTCTCGTCCCAGATGACCATTCGGCCGAGCATAGGCAATTGAACTGTAGCTAAAGTGGTAATGGTTGTGGTGGTAATGGGAGTGGTGATGGTGGTGGGGAAGGTGGTGTTGGGGATGGTGGTGATGTACGCACACAGTACATGAACATGAATGCATAAACATGTAAATATACTAAAAAAAAATCTTGCGTACATACATACACACACACACACACACAGAGGAGCTATGACTCGACCTCTGCAACCACAACTAGGTGAGTACACACTCACACACACTCACACACTGTTCGCAGATGATGTGAAATTAATGAGGAGAATCACATCGGATGAAGACCAAGCAGGACTTCAAAGAGACCTGGACAAGCTTGACATCTGGTCTAGCAACTGGCTTCTCGAATTTAACCAAACCAAATGCAAAGTCATGAAGATCGGAGAACGGCAAATAAGACCGCTGACAGAGTACAGGCTAGGTGGACAAAGGCTACAAACCTCATCAAAGGAGAAAGACCTTATGGTGAGTATAACGCCAAGCACGTCTCCGGAAACACACATCAACCAGATAACCGCGGCAGCATATGGGCGACTGGCAAACCTAAGATTAGCGTTCCGTTACCTTAACAAGGAATCGTTCAAGACACTATACACCGTGTACGTCAGGCCCATACTAGAGTATGCAGCACCAGTCTGGAACCCACACCTGGTCAAGCATGTCAAGTAATTAGAGAAAGTGCAAAGGTTTGCGACAAGGCTAGTTCCACAACTCAGGGGACTGCCCTATGAAGAAAGGTTGAGGGAAATAGGACTAACAACACTGGAGGACAGAAGGGTTAGAGGAGACATGATAACGACATACAAAATACTGCGGGGAATCGACAAGGTAGATAGTGACAGGATGTTCCAGAGAGGGAACACAGAAACAAGGGGTCACAATTGGAAGTTGAAGACTCAGATGAGTCAAAGGGATGTTAGGAAGTATTTCTTGAGCCATAGAGTAGTCAGGAAGTGGAATAGTCTATCAAGTGATGTAGTGGAGGCAGGAACCATACAAAGATTTAAGACGAGGTATGATAAAGCTAATGGAGCAGGGAGAGAGAGGACCCAGTAGCGATCAGTGAAGAGGCGGGGCCAGGAACTGAGTCTCGACCCTGCAACCTCAATTAGGTGAGTACATATATATATATATATATATATATATATATATATATATATATATATATATATATATATATATATATATATATATATATATATATATATATATATATATATATATATATATATATATATATATTATATAATTATTATATATACCTGGTACTGATCCTACTGGGTCTCTCCCGCTCCATAGTTATCATACCTCGTCTTAAGCTTGATGGTTCTGCCTCCACTCATCACTTGATACATCCTCTACTTCTATCTACTTCTCACTGAGCTCAAACTACTTCTAACATCCCTTTGACTCATCTGAGTCTTCAACTTCCATTGTGACCCTGTTTCTGTGTTCCTCTGGACATCCTGTCACATCTACCTGTCGATTCCCCAGTATTTTGTATGTGTATCATGTCTCCTCTAACCCTTCTGTCCTCCAGTGTTGTTAGTCCTATTTCCCTCAACCTTTCTTCATAGCAGTCCCCTGAGTTATATATATATATATATATATATATATATATATATATATATATATATATATATATATATATATATATATATATATGTATATATATGTCGTGCCGAATAGGTAAGAACTCAATTAAAATTAAGTTCTTTCTAAAATTTTCTCTTACACGTTTAAAGATATACTTTTTTCATTTATGTTAATGTAAAAAATTAAAAAAAATTACATTAACAAATAATTTTGCAAAAATTAATGATTTTTGCGAAATTATTGCATACACAAATTTTCTCTTGCCTTATTCGGCAAGAAGAACGTTGTTATTTAAGTTAAAATCGCTAATTTCGCAAAAATCATTCTGAACCTAACGAAAAAATATATTGTGTTTGTTTATTAAAATATTGTAAACTTATCTAAAATATATTTAGTTGGATTAGGCTAAATTAAATTGCGCTTGTTATAATAAGGTTAGGAAAGTTTTCTAAGGTTCTTTTCGTACAAAATTACTAATTTTTACATTGACATAAATGAAAAAAAATATATCTTCAAATGTACAAGAGAAAATTTTAGAAAGAACTTAATTTTAAATGACCATAGATGAAATGGCCATAGATGAAAGCTCCGGGGATGAACGGGTGTACAAGGAGCCTCTAGGAATGAAATAGGCATAGATGAAAGCTGCTGATGAAGAGGCATATATGGAAGCTCCAGGAATGAAACTGTTTTAGACAGAAGCTCGTGATGAAGCAAGCATAGATGGAAGCTCCAAGGAAGCTGAAGGCACAACACGAGGAACATCGACATCAGAAGCAATTAGTCAGCGTTTAATATGGACTCGAGATATAACTTGAAGATTATGAATATTAATGTTATTAATAAAAAGCAAGGCGAAGAGCTAAACTAAGGAATGGGAGGCAATCAGGTTCGATCCAAGGAAGACGGCAGATTTAGTTCCTTGGATGAATAGCCTCCCTCACAGTCATAAAGGTGCCTCTCTCTCTCTCTCTTGAATGGGGCGGCCAGGAACAGCGTGTGACTCTTCCTGAGTAATTAAGAGATGGCACCACGAATAGACTCGACCCACCAACCATAACCAGCAGCGCAAGACATACACGCCCTCTTCCCACAAGTACAAAAGTACCATGTTTACTCTCACTCCACCCACAAACTTACACGCCTCTCTTCCCTCCCACCAACACAAAGTACAATGGTGCTACCATTAATTTGGCGATGCGCTACCAGATCCCCGGTCAACGGTCAATAAACAGGAGCGCCGTTCTTCCCCTCCCCCTTCCTCTCCCCCGCGGTCCCAGTAATTTGGGAGAGCTGCAAGGCACAGTCCTTCCCCCTCCATGTTCTGGTTGACCTGCAGTGCTTCCCCCTCCATGTTCTGGTTGACCTGCAGTGCTTCCCCCTCCATGTTCTGGTTGACCTGCAGTGCTTCCCCCTCCATGTTCTGGTTGACCTGCAGTGCTTCCCCCTCCATGTTCTGGTTGACCTGCAGTGCTTCCCCCTCCATGTTCTGGTTGACCTGCAGTGCTTCCCCAGCCCTAACATGTTCTGTGTGGCCTGCATACCTTCCTCCATCCTCAGTATATTCTGGGTGACCTGCAAGACTTCCTTTGGATGTAGTGGGTGACCTTCAAGACTCCTTTCACTCCCAGGTCTCCTAGGTGATTTGAAGGTTCCTTCCACTTCCTCCATGTGTTCTGAAGACTTCTAAGACCCTCACCAATGTGTTCTGGGTGACCTCCAAGGCGCCACCCACCATCCATATGTTGTGAATAACTTCTAAGACTCCCTAACACCAATGTATTCTGAGTAACCTGCAAGGTTTCCCCACACCTCAGGTTATCTTTGTGACCTGCAACGCTTAACTTCCATGTGTTTTGGATGACCCACAAGATCTGCAAGCTTCCCCATATATTCAGGGTGACCTGCAAGCTTCCCCAGTATTTAGAGTGACCTTCAAGCTTCCTCATTTATTCAGGGTGACCTGTAAGCTTCCTCATGTATTCACGGTGACCTGGAAAGCTCACTCACCCTGCATGCGTTCTGGGTGAGCTGCAAGCTTCATCAAATGTTCAGGGTGACCTGCAAAGCCCTCTGGGTGACTTGCACGAGTCATCTAGACCCTCCACCACTTCTCTGTGTTCTGATTGTACTAAACGCACACTCCAGTATGTGGGTGACCTGTACAGCGTTAAGGCGTTACCCCCAACCCAGATATCAGTGAAAAATGGCTTGCTACCCTGCAGCAAGCATTCATGGAGTATCGTTCTTTTATATGAAAATATAACCATTTACAGTGTTTACAGTGAAACATATAGGTAAATAGTATTTAGATAAGGGTAAAAAGGTTTTTGTGGCATTTATGGATTTGAAAAAGGCGTATGACAGGGTGGATAGGGAGGCAATGTGGCAGGTGTATGGAGTATGAGGTAGATTACTGAAAGCAGTGAAGATTTTTTTACGAGGATAGTGAGGCTCAGGTTAGAGTATGTAGGAGAGAAGGAGATTATTTCCCAGTAAAAGTGGGCCTTAGACAAGGATGTGTGATGCCACCGTGGATGTTCAATATATTTATAGATTGGATTGTAAGAGAAGTGAATGCTTGGGTGTTGGCAAGAGGTGTGGGGTTAAAAGATAAAGACTCTAACACAAAGTGGGAGTTGTCACAGTTGCTCTTTGCTGATGACACTGTGCTTTTGGGAGATTCTGAAGAGAAGTTGCAGAGGTTGGTGGATGAGTTTGGTAGGGTATGTAAAAGAAGAAAATTAAAAGTGAATATAGGAAAGAGTAAGGTGATGAGGATAACAAAAAAATAGGTGACGAAAAATTGGATATCAGATTGGAGGGAGAGAGTATGGAGGAGGTGAATGTATTCAGATATTTAGGAGTGGATGTGTCAGCAGATGGGTCTATGAAGGAAGAGGTGAATCATAGAATTGATGAGGCGAAAAAGGTGAGTGGTGTACTTAGGAGTCTGTGGAGACAAAGAACTTTGTCCGTGGAAGCAAAGAGGGGAATGTATGAGAGTATAGTTAAACCAATACTCTTATATGGGTGTGAAGCATGGGTGGTGAATGTTGCAACAAGGAGAAGGCTAGAGGCAGTGGAGATGTCATGTCTGAGGGCAATGTGTGGTGTGAATATAATGCAGAGAATTCGTAGTTTTGAAATTAGGAGGAAATGCGCAATTACCAAAACTATTATCCAGAGGGCTGAGGAGGGGTTGTTGAGGTGGTTCGGACATGTAGAGAGGAAGGAACGATATAGAATGACTTCGAGAGTGTATAAATCTGTAGTGGAGGGAATGTGGGGTAGGGGTCGGCCTAGGAAAGGCTGGAGGGAGGGGGTAAAGGAGGTTTTGTGTGCGAGGTGCTTGGACTTCCAGCAGGCATGCATGAGCGTATTTGATAGAAGTGCTGTTGGAGTGTGAGCAAGGTAACATTTATGAAGGGATTCAGGGAAACCGGCAGGCTGGACTTGAGTCCTGGAGATGGGAAGTACAGTGTCTGCACTCTGAAGGAAGGGTGTTAATGTTGCAGTTGTATAACTGTAGTGTAAGCGCGCCTCTGGCCATCCTGCCTTGGTGGGAAACGGCCGATGTGTTAATAAAAAAAATAACCATTTAAATAAACAGAATGGTAGGCAGATGAAAAAATATATGAAATAGAAAAAATGACTTAATACAAATAATTATGTAAAACTGACCTCATCCATGTTGAACTAGCATGGATGAGGTCGTCATCCATGTTGAACTAGCATGGATGAGATCGTCATTCATGTTGAACTAGCATGGATGAGGTCGTCATCCATGTTGAACTAGCATGGATGATGAGTTGTCTTACTCTCCGTTAAAAAGTAAGACAAAGTCTCAAGATTATCCTCCAGACTGTAAGACGGTCGGGGCTTCTAGAGAAGTATATTATTCTCCCGGGGAAGGTGAAAGTCTGCAGCTCCAAGTACGTAAAGTCTGTGATGGACTGGTACACTCACGAGCGTCCTTACTCTGGCAGTACAATACTGTGAGGAGGCTACCGAAAATGTAAATGTTACAAGGATCACACAGGGTAAACATGAACGTGTGTGTGTGTGTGTGTGTGTGTGAGTGTGTACTCACCTAGTTGTGGTTGCAGGGGTCGATTCACAGCTCCTGGCCCCGCCTCTTCACTGGCCGCTACTCGGTCACTCTACCCGCTCTATGAGCTTTATCATACCTCTCCTTAAATCTATGTATGGATCCTGCCTCCACTACATCTCTTCGCAGACTATTCCACTTCCTGACAACTCTGTGACTGACGAAATACTTCCTAACAACCCTGTGATTCATCTGAGTCTTCAACTTCCAACTGTGACCCCTTGTTGCTGTGTCCCATCTCTGGAACATTCTGTCTCTGTCCACCTTGTCGATTCCTCTCAGTATTTTATATGTCGTTATCATATCCCCTCTATCTCTCCTGTCTTCCAGTGTCGTCAGGTCGATTTTCCTTAATCTCTCCTTGTAGGACATACCCCTTAGCTCCGAGAATAGTCTTGTTGCCAACCTTTGCACTTTCTCTAGTTTATTTACATGCCTGGCTAGGTGAGGGTTCTAAACTGGCGCCGCATACTCCAATATGGGCCTAACGTACACAGTGTACAGTGTCCTGAATGACTCCTTATTAAGATGTCGGAATGCTGTTCTTAGGTTTGCCAGGCGCCCGTATGCTGCAGCAGTTATTTGGTTGATGTGCGCCTCAGATGTGCCCGGTGTTATACTCACCAGAAGATTCTTTTTCTTGAGTGAGGTTTGTAGGCTCTGGCCCCCCCTAGACTGTACTCCGTCTGTGGTCTTCTTTGCCCTCCAGGAGCCAGTTGCTGGACCAGGCCTGCAGCCTGTTCAGATCCCTTTGTAGTTCTGCCTGGTCCTCGTCCGATTGAATTCTTCTCATCATCTTCACATCATCTGCAAACAGGGACACTTCGAAGTCTATTCCTTCTGTCATGTCGTTCACAAATACCAGAAACAGCACCGGTCCCTGTGGCACCTCGCTCGTTACAGGCGCCCACTCTGACACCTCGCCACGTACCATGACTCTCTGTTGTCTTCCTGACAGGTATTCCCTGATCCATTGTAGTGCCTTCCCTGTTATTCAGGCAGCTTTTGCATTAATCTCTTGTGTGGAACTGTGTCAAACGCCTTCTTACAATCCAAGAAAATGCAATCTACCCACCCCTCTCTCTCTTTTCTTACTGCCGTCACCCTGTCATAGAAGTCCAGTAGGTTTGTGACGCAGAATTTCCCATCCCTGAAACCGTGCTGGCTGTCGTTGATAAGCTTATTCCTTTCTAGGTACTCCACCACTCTTTTCCTGGGTAGGGTTTCCCCTACCCGCCACCCACTATTATTTCTCCCCCACGCTCCAATGTTCTCGGAGACCTGCGAAACCCAACCCCAGTTCCCTCGAGTATTCTGGGTAACTTGTAAGGATCCCCAATCCTCATGTGTTCTGGGTAACTCGCAAGGCTCCCACCAGCCCTCTGTATTCTAGGATAACTTCATACATGTAGTTTCCCCAATCTTATGTTCTGGGTAACTGCAAGACTTCCCTTTCCCATAGATCTGGGTGACCTGCAATGCTTCCACACTACCCAAAATTCTGGTTGACATGCAAAGCTCTCTCCCCATCAGTCTATTAGTCTGGGTGACGTATAAGGCTCCCTTTTGATATTTCTTTGATGAGTTTCGAGAGTTTTTTCATTCCCGCAGCCCTGCCATAGTCCAAGCTCGTCTGGTGCTTGCCTGGCCAAAATTCAGCTGACTGGTAAACACTGTGTACAATGTTCCACTCTCAAATATTACACTTGAACACCAGCACATATTGAGCACGTTATAATGTGTCCAGTTAGACTTGTACATTAACTTGTGTAAGTAAGTAACTACTAACAGGACCACCAAGCTGTTGCCTAATTGATCTGGCAACTGGTGAAGATACTTGTCCACTTTTCTTTTGAAGACTTTTACACTTGTTCCAGCAATGTTTCTGATATCTTCTGGTAAGATGCTGAATAGTGTTGGGCCCAGGACGTTGATACAGTGTTCTCTTATTGTGCCCACTGACGGGGTGATTTCCAAGGCTTCCTCCTGCAATGCTGCACAATGTGAGTCCAAGCAACCATGCTCCTGCACATATTTATTGAGCTGTCACACTGCATCTAGACGGAGGTTCAGCAGGGCGTTAAACAGAGAAGGAAAGGAAGGAAGTAGGATTCTTGGGAAGGAGATAGGGAGGGAAGTAAGAAGAAAAGGGAGGGTGAGACTGGGAACGTGAGTGGGTAGGAAGGAGGGAGGGGATGCGGGGGGGGGGGAGGGGCGGGAGGGTTGATGGGAATAAGGGAGTGTGAAAGGGGTGTGTGTGCCGGATGATTGGTGTGTTGGAGGGATGGTGTGTTTGAGGGATGGTGTGTTGGAGGGATGGTGTGCTGGAGGGATGGTGTGCTTGAGGGAGGGAGGGTGTGCTGGAGAGAGAGGGTATGCTGGAGGGAGGGTGTGCTTGAGGGAGGGTGTGCTGGAGGGAGGGTGTGCTTGAGGGAGGGTGTGCTGGAGGGATGGTGTGCTGGAGGGATGGTGTGCTGGAGGGATGATGTGCTTGAGGGAGGGTGTGCTGGAGGGATGGTGTGCTGGAGGGACGGTGTGCTGGAGGGATGATGTGCTTGAGGGAGAGTGTGCTGGAGGGATGGTGTGCTGGAGAGATGGTGTGCTGAAGGGATGGTGTGCTGGAGGGATGGTGTGCTGGAGGGATGGTGTGCTGGAGGGATGGTGTGCTGGAGGGATGGTGTGCTGTAGGGATGATGTGCTTGAGGGAGGGAGGGTGTGCTGGAGAGAGAGGATGTGCTGGAGGAAGAGATGGAGGCTGGCAAGCAGGAAGATAGCTTGAAGGGAATAGTAAAACAGAGGGTTGGTTAAAGGGATAGAGGTGGGAGGGAGGGATAGTGAAAAGAAGAGAATGACGGGAGGGGGTAACAGGGATATAGCTGAGAACAGAATGTGATGGTGGGTGGATAAGAGTGAAGAAGGCTGGGATGATGGATGGGTAGAAGGAAGGACTAGTGAAATGGTGGGTGGGCGAGCGTAAATAGGTGGAATGATGGGTGGGTAGGAGAAAGGAAGGATAGAACAGAGAGTAGGTACAAGGCTGGGTGGGGCTCATACAATAGACTTGTTGGTCAGGCTTTGATGTGCCGGTAGGTTTGATCAGGAACCTGGTCGCGGGGGCACTGACTCTCGGAACAGAGAGGGAGGAAGGGTGGGATTGTAAAGGAGAAAAAGTGGGAGAGTAAGTAGGTAAGTATGAAGGAAGAAGGGAGGGATGCGAGGGAGGGAGCTCAGGGTGAATGATAGAGCTTCCTCTGAGGGGTAAGGGAGGAGACACCCAGTAAGCAGCTCCTCTCACAACTTTCAACTTGGTTTTTCGATCCATCCATCCCTGTGTATGTGTGTGTGTGTATGTGTGTGTGTGTGTGTGTGTGTGTGTGTGTGTCATTTACAAACCAATGGCATAGCCATTGGTTTGTAAGGATTGTGAGAAGATTTCTGTATCCAGACTCGTCCTCCATAGAATATTCAAGGTATGAGAAAGGGGTTTCTTGCTTTTATTTATGAATATGGAGTTCCATGAGTCAGGGTCTAGAGCAAAGTGCAGGACTATGTAATCTATCTTTTTTTCAAAGTAAAGTAGGGTCAGAGTTAGGTCAGAAATTATGGAGATGCCAGCAGTCTCATCCATGAAAAACTCATTGGATTGCCAATTTTTAGACTGATTGGTGACTCATTAACAAAATTTTATTGTACCTTCAGTATTCCGTTCATTTCTTTGTTGTCATCAGTAAAGGTTTCATCTGGGTTTTGCCCTGGGCTTTGCATTTGAGGAAAAGTATCTAGGATTTCTCTCAACCTTATAGATGTCTTTTTGTTCCATCACCTAGTAAAATACAAGGTAACGTGTAGAGGAACTCTGTGTTTAACCTAAAAAATACACAGAAATCTTAAATGACTGACATTATATAGCGCGCGAAAAGTACCATTATTATATTCACTCAAAAAGCACTTAACAATATCAGTCAAACAGTGCCAGGAAATAATAGATAGCAAGTCTGATTCAAGGAAGGGGAAAATAACTTCATTTCTTTGAAACAATGAACGGGGAAAGGAAACATGATAAGACATACAATATATCCCAAAATACAGATAAGATGAAAAAAGATGAGTAAACACTGATGTAAATACTAGGAGCAATAGGATGAGGAGCCACTGATGAACACAGTAGAGTACCAAGGTGAAGGCCACTGTTAAACACACTAGAACCACGAAGATAAGGAGCGACTTATGGAAACTGTAGAAGCACCAGGATGTGGAACCACTCATGGAAGCTCCTGTCAGATATCAGGAGTCACTTGTAAAGGTCACTAGTATGGGTAAGAGATAGAAGAAACTAAGAACGACGTATCCAAAAAAATAAATAAATAAGGTTGCAGCTATAAAATTGAATACAGTAGAAACAGACCACGTTACTGATCTGCAACAACAGAAAGGACCCGGGTTTGATCCCGGAACTATAAAATGAGTAAAGGCAAGTCTCTCTACAAATGCTTGCACTGGTCAATAAGCATTAGATAAATAGACAAAATTTACTGAGCAGTTATGGGTCTCCCCCAGAGGAAGAGAACAGAAGGCCTCCAACAGAAATAAAACACACTGCTTGAGTTATCAGGGGGTAATAACTCCGGGATTGATAAACCACACTGTGTTATCATTGCTGAACAAACTTCCAGAATTATTAAACCGCACCCTGAGACACAATAGATTATTAACATTCCGGGATGAATAATACTGAGAAAGTCTTCTTTTTACTTCATGTTAGTCAACAGGAAATTATAAAGCGATCCCGGAGCTGGAGACGAACATCTGCAAATTCGCCTAAGTAAATGCATACACGTATATCATTACAACTATTTTTACGACGACCATTAACCAAGTGCCTCACCATGAAGCTGCATTCGCCGCATAGTAAATAGTACACTTTATAGCACTTAATTTATTCATCACAAGCAAATGCATTCATGAAATTTAAAAGTCCACGAGAGGGAGTCCACATACGGGGGACGCCCATTATAGGGCAGAAAACATCACAGGGAGAAAAAATCTCTCGAAAAAAGCGAACACGGCTTTCCAGCCTCATGCAGAGAGAGAGAGAGAGAGAGAGAGAGAGAGAGAGAGAGAGAGAGAGAGAAACAGGCGACCATACACACCACAATATTCATGCATCTCTCACACACTCGTTCTCACTCACACACTCACACACACCTAGTTTCTAACCAGCAGAAAAGTACCAGGAGGCAGAGGAGAATTTCTTACCCAGAAGAAGGGAAAAGAGCAACAGAAGCCCTTGGTTCAACAAAAGATGCAAAGAGACAAAAAAAAAATATATATAAAAATATGGAAGATGTACAAAAAGCAATGAACAGCCGAGATCAGTGAGGTGAGTAAATTAGCCAGAAATTAACAATGGTGAGGAGACAGGCTGAGGGAAAATTTGAAAATGACATATAAGCGAAGGCCACATCTGAACCAGAAATGTATTACAGCTACATCAGAAAGAAAAAAAACATGTAATTCAACCACACAAAGAAAGAAAGAGGAGAGACATATTCCAAGAATATATTGGTTCTGCTGTGAGGTTACCTCTCACAACAACTTGTGAGAACACCCATATGTGTGAGGACATATACTGTTTAAAATGCACCAGTTAGTTGATCACACTGAACATAATAAAAATATAGGTAGTTGTTAACATGTAATACATCGCTAATTAGATTTACAATATACACTGTCTAATAGTTTAATGAGATATTATACACTATTTCACTTTCACATAGATTTAGGCTAATCGTATTTATATAGCAAAATTATTAGAACGTGGCTCCAGCTGGAAAAAAAATTAATTTGGGTTGGTCCCCACTCAAATTTCTCTCCGCGCTATAAAGTTGGAGACAATTTTGAAATCGGGCTGGATCCCTTGTGGAAAATTATCCTGGCATCTCCTGGGTGACGGTGATGTTAGGTGGTGATAGATGGTGTTACACGGAGATAAACAGTATCAGGTGGTGATATTGTTGTTAGATGATTATAGGTGATAGGTTAGTGGCAGTATATGATGATGGAGAGGATGCTAGGTTGTAATAGACGGTCTTGGGCGTTGATAGATGGTGTTACGCGGTAATGTGTTCATAGGCGGTAGGTGGTCATAGGTGATGGGTCAGGAGCGCTGCAGAGGTGGTAGCAGCTACAATGTGGAATATTACTGGCCGTAAGTAATGGTGTAAAGGGTAGTGGGGGTGCTAGGTAGTGATAGATGGTGTTATTCGGTGATAGTGCTGGTAGGTGATGATAGATGGTAGGTGTTAAGTTAACAAGCAGTTACATCTATAATGTAAGGTATTAAGAAATATGTTATTTTCGACGTAGTAAACGCATTCTCTCTCTCTCTCTCTCTCTCTCTCTCTCTCTCTCTCTCTCTCTCTCTCTCTCTCTCTCTCTCTCTCTCTCTCTCTCTCTCTCTCTTTATCTATATATCTATCTCACACATACATACACACACACACACTTTTTGTTACACAGGTTTTACAAGGTTAGGTTTAGAGTTCCAAACTTTATTTACAAGCTAAGAGTTCTCTCTCTCTCTCTCTCTCTCTCTCTCTCTCTCTCTCTCTCTCTCTCTCTCTCTCTCTCTCTCTCTCTCTCTCTCTCTCTCTCTCCTCCCCTAGCATAAACTCAGAAAATCAGTAAGCCTTTGCATACATAAGTATTTTTCCTTCTCTGCACCACCAATCATCCTTTGAACATTCACAAAGTCAGAACTATGAACTCACTTCAAACATACTCTCTCTCTCTCTCTCTCTCTTTATCATAATCTAGAGGTTCATTAAAGAGGTCAAAGAGGAGATATAAGACGACAGCGCTTGGATAAACTGTCAGTACAAGAAGTGAAACAAAAGGTTGACACGTAAAAGACAGATTGCAGAGACTATCTGCTGAGAATTAGTATATATTTCGATCTAGATTAAGGATTGTCATGTGTTATCCAAAGGTTTAACATGGATAGTAAAACAGAAGATTCTCTCCTTCTCCTCCGACCACTGCCGGCATGAAATCGAGCGAAAGATAAAGTTGTGGAATTTACAGGAAAGAGAGAAATGGATGGAAGGCATAATATACAAACTACCTCTAGTTTTATTACCGTTCCTGCCGCAGTTGTTCATGTTTCTCCATTGCTACTCAAAGAGCTGTGTGTAGCCGTAATTTTAGTTCAAGTTACTACTAGTTCTACCTCTGGATTCCATCGTGCAGGTGGTTGCGCACCATTGCTACCACAACCATGACAACCACCGCTACCTCTACTTTTACTACTGCAATTATTATTATTATTATTATTATTATTATTATTATTATTATTATTATTATTATTATTATTATTATTAAATTGGTGTCTCATTCTAAACTGTTTATCCTGACACAGTTCCTGAACTATCCAAAAAATCTATTGATTACAGTTTGCAACTGCATGGTATCGAGTTGAATCCCATGTTTGTAAAGCGCTTTTTTTTGGTTGTTTATTAAATGACGCTGTTATTGTGCTATCAACTTCAGTCGGTAGTTAGATCCTTTCTACTATAATTCTCTTTACTAAAAATAACTTGGCACACGTTCGTGTTGTATTTCTTGCCTTGAATTTTCAAACCATTGTTTCGGGTTGTTGATTCGTTTTGTACTTCAAACAGCCATTCATGTTTGAGTGTAACTGAATCACTCAGTATCTAATAGATTTGAAAGAGATCTCTTAGTTTCCATTTTCTAACAGAGTAAAAGTTAAGTGCGTCGAGTCTTTCTTATGTTTTTTAACGATGGAAGACGCTCAGTTACACTTTTTTTTTTTGTATGCCTTTCACTTTATTTCGACTTTAATTTGGAAACCAAAGCTAGACAGCATATTTAAGATTCTTTATGACAAGTGCATTATAGAGTCAAAAAGGTTTCTGGTATTTGGCACACGACATTTCTTGCTATGAAATCTCGCATTTTGTTAGATTTGCCTCTCGCTGATAGGCAATGTTTAGTCATTTTCAGGGCGTTACTCTCTTGTTTCTATTAACGTGTTACCAAACATTTTGCATCCATGTTCGAGATTACTATATTGAAAACGCATTACTTTGCACTTGTCAACAGTGGAACTCTTCCTCCACCTCTCTGAGGGTAATTTGACACCCGGTAATTTGACTTCGTCATTTTTCACTTCCGGTAATTTCAGTCCTAATTTTATAAATCAACCTTTGAAAATGACTATTTAAAAATATTTACTTTAAATATTTAATATAACATTTAATAAAACGCATATAGTTAGGTTAGACTAAGATAGGTTAGGAGAGTTAGGTTAGGTTAGATTAGATTAGGCTAGGTTAGATTTGGTTAGGTTAGGCTAGGTTGGGTTAGATTACGTTTAGGTTAACTTAGATGAAGATAAGATAGGTTAGGTTTTAAGTAATCTTAAATAAGGTTGGATTATGTGTAGGCTAGGTTAGATTAAATTAGGTTATGTTATGTTAGGTTGGGTTAGGTTAGATTGGTTTAGGTTACTTTAAGTTAAATTAGATTAAGTCATGTTAGGGTAAGTTAAATTTCAAAATTACTTAAATTAAATTTTTATATTTTAATTATTTCAAAGTATATTTCTTATATTAGGAGTGAAAATAACTGGAGTCCAATTGCCGGAAGTCCAGTTACATATGACCAGGGTGTACTGCTGAGAATTACAAAATAATTCAGAATAACGAGAAATAAGTAAGCCATAATTGTAAAAAAATTCAAGTAATTTTTAAAAAAAAATGTTTATCTTATTCATCAAAAACCTGCACTTAGGAAAAGGACCTCATGACGACGTTTCAAACTTTCTTGGACCATTGTCTCGACGGACCGAAACATCGTCATAAGGTTCCTCTGCCAAGTGCGAGCCTCGGTATTGTGATTTATTTTTATTCAACTCTGACCAAAACAAAATAACCATAAAAGTGTTTTTGTTCTCCAACTGAGCGAGCGGTTCAGTTGAACAATAGTCTTACTAAACAACAGGTGGGAAACCCACTGCTGCTTCTGCAACATTTTATAACTAAGATAAACTGGGGTTGAAAACTTGATTTACTTATCTGTTTGTCCTCAGCATTTATCATTTTGCAAAATATGAAAAATACCTAAGACGTATAGTGAAAATTTTAATTTTCAGTTTGTGGATAAGTTTTGAAGGTTAAGAAAAGGTGTCTGTCTCACGATTAGCGGACGGAAGACAGAGCCTCCACTACTTCATGCGAAAAGTAACCCACAACGGATTATAGTCAGGCAGCTTCATCCAAAAAATGGGACATTCTGAATATAAACACAAATTTTCTTGAGCATTTTGGAAGGTATAATTTCTGTAATTTAACATTCTAGTTTCTGGACTCTAATTTGAAATAAACAACTGTTAGTGAATAAACAGAATGGTGGACAAGGGGCTCGAACCTCGGTCCATAAATGGACAGTCCGACGCTCTACTGTCTTCTAATAGGAAGAATCCGGAGTTAATCCTGTATTATATTCCTTCAGAGACACCAACTGTAACCCGATAAAATTAAATTTTGCCTGATACACTTTGGCCTGCAATCAAAATGCTTTTGAAATAAAATATGATTTGGGAGAGAAGGATGATAAATAAACTGCACAAAGAAAAGGCTCTTGATTCTAACCCACCATGCATAATGTTTTAAAAAATACATACAATTCCCTGTACTCGTATATCTCATAATTAGCTCTTTAAGTTTCTTCTTTTTTTTGAGAGAGGGATGGGGATAATCTTATACTGAATAGACCACCAGTTGTGTAAATTTCTGTGATTTGGGCACTGTTTCTTTGGTAACTTTAATTACAAAAAAAATAAACGGATGATTCACTCGGAATTCAGATAATACACCACTCTGCTAACTGGATTGCATCATTTCCTTACTGAAGTATATAGTGCACAAGTGGCAAGCTCTTTTTAGTATTTTCTATTGGCATTGTCTGTTTTTTTCAGTCAAATTTGGACAAACATACATACAACAGGCCTAGTGTCTAATCGACATGTGCCTAGGACAAAATGGTATGTTTGTGAAAAGTAGACTATTTCATCGCAAAAAGCGTGCTATAAATGTAGTGATTAGAGAAGCTGGACCCGCACAAATGCTGCACCACTGGTGCAACAAACCTTAGCCAGTGGTTCAATAAGAAAATTAAATCTGCCTCTTTTGCAGTGCCAGTAGTGTGAGCAAAGCCAACAATTCATGTAAGGTATTGCTACTTCTGCTTGGTACCTACAGGAAGAAAAAGTATTTGCAATGAAAAAGTGGACTGTGAAATCAATTTTCTCGGAAATGCCAAATCTGATAATTACAGGGAATTAGTGGAAAACCTGCTACTGTCCTATCAAAAAAAATGCAGTATGTTTTTAAGGATACAGTTCCTCCATTTGCACATGGATTTTCTTTTCCGGCCAACTGTGGAGCAATTACCTATGAAAATGGTGAACGTTTCCACCATGGAGAAACTCTACCAGGGTAAAATGGAGTCCAACATTGTGGTGTGAGCTGAGTATGTTACATTTTATTCGAAGTTCGTCACACAACCATCTGCTTTTTCAACCAATGAACTGGTAGTTCAGAGTGTAGCAGTTCTATCGTCTCACTGCTGCACTTATTGTCTAGTTCAATCTGGCAGTCATGTGGAAGCCGGCCATTTGGACCCACCTGGCTAAGTTTCAGACATCTGCAGACACTGAAAGTGAACACTCGCGCTTTAAGTGACTTTATTGCACCATTTCACTCTGACATATCTATACATAAACATAGTATGTAGTGTAAATATTGGTGAAGTAATACATGAGTTATGAAATCTACCCCTCCAGTGTTTGCCTTGCCTTTGCTCTGCTCTGCTGATTCCCTCGTATTGCTGACTAGAAGTAGAATACAAGAGACAAGCAGAGAAGAATCGAGTTGAATCAGTATAAGTAAATTTATTATACAGGTCTGTTACTGATATATAGAATAGATATATACAAAAAGTGTAAATAAATTTCCTTGGAAACTTTAGCCTATTGATAGTTATTTTGGTCATATTTGTTTTCTGCATCCCAAAAATCTTAAAATGAAACTCTTTCTCTGAAGCACAAAATTCTCGAAAATTGTAGACAAGTTATATTATCAAGTAAAGCAGCATATTAGTTACCTGGGTTAATAAACTAACTAAATACTTTAATAGTAAAAAAAGAGCAGCAAAATAGCACGAGACAGCCGTGCCGCCAAAACTTAGACTGATTACTTAGTGTTATATTAATGAAAAGTAGGAACACTGAAAAACGATCTTTCTGTTTGAAACATTTACCACTGCAATGTTTTGTGCACTTTAAATAAACCTTCATGCCCTGTTAATCTCAAACCATAGTCTTTCGTACTTTTGCAGTCACACTTAACTACTCATTGCGTGATTCTGAAGCCATAGGAAGCTTTGTCCACACTGGGATCCAAGATTTGTTGATCATTTCCAGAGTTCATGTTTTGAAAAAAAGGGCAATAATTGAGCGATTGTCATTTGTACCTCATCTGATACATCCTGTTAGAAGATCTGGGTGGCTTACCAGTCAAGTCTGTCCACTTATTCCAGATCCTCCTTTAGGAATTGGTCGAATTCATTCTCCATCTAACACATTTCTTTCGCCTTTCCATCATCTAGGTACCCTATCATAGGGTCCAACGTACCATAAGGTCCATATCCGGAGGACAACAGTTGGTACGGTAGTGAAGTTCTCAGCTAACGAATGATCCCTGTTTATACCTAAAGGTGTCATGGTTTTTCCATCTTGGCAAATTCCAACGTAGAACTTGGTTGGGAATTGCAATAGCTTGATTCCAATTTTATGGAAGTTATCCTTGAGGGTAGTGCTTGATGGTTAACCAAAAGACGCACTGCGAAGAGCCCATATTATAGCTGGAGAAGATGCACGATTCCTTGATTCAAGGTGTACTAACAAGCGGCGGTTGTCAGCTGATTCTCACTCTGCAGGATTGGGTCAAAATTTACACGAGACCCAAGTCAAGGATCTCTGAGAAACTCCTTGGACTTGGCCAGTGTATAGTTGTTCAGGTCAATTTATAATGGCACGTTAAGTGCTTCTAGAATCTGGGCCTCGTTACCTTAAACAAGTGTTGAAACATTGGAGCCCATTAGATAAGGTGTTCTCGCGTTATGAGAAAAATAAAATCGAAAATATGGAGAGAGAAACGAAATCAGGCAACCTTTTAAAACTTCACCTTCAGGATACCTAATAATAATATGTTATTGTTATTATTATAATTATTATTATTATTATTACTTTATTCATATCATTGACTGCGAGAAATGAAAGTTTGATTTAGCATTAAAACGTAGGCGAACATTCCGAATTTTTCAAAGCCAATATATGAAAACAAAATAAATTGTATAGCTCTCAATATTGTACGTCTCGTCAGTATATTTGTCACTAATTTGTTAATGCAGCACATCATAGTTATTCATTATTTCCTAATATGTCAAAAATAAATGCTTCTCATTTGCATTGTAATCTTGTTATTCACTTAAAAATGTGCACCGCCAGTGATATTCGTGCACCACCAGTGATACTCGTGCACCGCCAGGGATATTCGTGCACCGCCAGTGATACTCGTGCACCGCCAGTGATATTCGTGCACCGCCAGTGATACTCGTGCACCGCCAGTGATACTCGTGCACCACCAGCGATACTCGTGCACCACCAGCGATACTCGTGCACCACCAGTGATACTCGTCACCACCAGTGATATTCGTGCACCACCCGTGATACTCGTACACCACCAGTGATACTCGTGCACCACCAGCGATACTCGTGCACCACCAGCGATACTCGTGCACCACCAGTAATACTCGTGCACCACCAGTGATACTCGTGCACCACCAGTGATACTCGTGCACCACCAGTGATATTCGTGCACCGCCAGTGACATTCGTGCACCGCCAGTGATACTCGTGTACCGCCAGTAATACTCGTGCACCGCCAGTGATACTCGTGCACCGCCAGTGATACTCGTGCACCACCAGTGATACTCGTGCATCGCCAGTGATACTCGTGAACCACCAGTGATACTCGTGAACCACCAGTGATACTCGTGCACCACCAGTGATACTCGTGCATCGCCAGTGATACTCGTGAACCACCAGTGATACTCGTGAACCACCAGTGATACTCGTGCAACACCAGCGATACTCGTGCACCACCAGTGATACTCGTGAACCACCAGTGATACTCGTGCAACACCAGCGATACTCGTGCACCACCAGTGATACTCGTGAACCACCAGTGATACTCGTGCATCGCCAGTGATACTCGTGCACCACCAGCGATACTCGTGCACCACCAGTGATACTCGTGCACCGCCAGTGATACTCGTGCACCGCCAGTGATACTCGTGCACCACCAGTGATACTCGTGCATCACCAGTGATACTCGTGCACCACCAGTGTTATTCGTGCACCACCAGTGATACTCGCGCACCGCCAGTGATACTCGTGCATCGCCAATGATACTCGTGCAACACCAGTGATACTCGTGCACCACCAGTGATACTCGTGCACCGCAAGTGATACTCGTGCACCACCAGTGATACTCGTGCACCACCAGTGATACTCGTGCACTGCTAGTGATACTCGTGCACCGCCAGTGATACTCGTGCAACACCAGTGATATTCGTGCACCACCAGTGATACTCGTGCACTACCAGGGATACTCGTGCACCACCAATGATACTCGTGCACCACCAATGATACTCGTGCACCACCAATGATACTTGTGCAAATCTGTACGTTCACTAGTCTCACTCACCTCGTTGACATTTAATAGTAAAATATACAGTTTTACAACATAAGGCAACCAAACGTAATCCTGACTACCAATCCTAACCTGAAAAAAAAGACACAGTACCAAGACAATGCACAAATAACCCGCACATAAGTGAATGAAAATTATGACGAAGTTTCGGTCCGATTTGGAACATTAACTAGACACACAGAAGCACGAAGGGAAGGAAGCCAGAATATATACGAGAGGGGGGGCGGGGCCGGGAGAACGAGATGAGGCAGAAGTGTAAAGGAAGAAGCAGTGGTAGAGGTAGTGGTGGAAGTAGTAGAAGTAGTGCAATAGTGGTAGAGGTGGTAATAAGAAGGAAATAGTGATAGTGACACAGTAGTCACTACCACACTGGAGTGATAGCAAGGCAATAGCAATAGTCGCAGTAGTAGTAGTGGTGGTAGTATTAGTAGTATTAATAGTGGAGGAAGTCTGAATACAAGAGAAAAAGAGAAAGGAGCACTGCTGGAGACCTAATGGCTCACGAGGGTGAGACCAAAAACACAGGGGGAAAAAATCATAAGGACATAATTCATTTAGACAGAAGAAAGGAAAGTCAAAGAAAATATAGGAAAGGAGAAGAGGTGAGGAGAGAAGGAGATAAAGATCTCTATTTCCTCCCTTGACTTCTCCTTTCCTATATTTTTTTTGGCTTTCCTTACTTCTGCCTAGGTGAGTTCTGTCCTTATGAGTTTCCTCCTTCCCCGGTGTTCTTGATCCCACTCTCGTCGACCATTAACTCTCCTGCAGTGCTCATATTTCTTCCTTTTCTCTTGTACTTAGACTACCTCCACTACTACTACTACTATTGCTACTTTTACTACTACTACTACTACCATTACTCCCACCACAACTTCAACCACTATATCTTCCTCCTCTAGTTCTCCTAGCCCCGTCTCCCTCTCTTATATATTCTGGTTCCCTTCCCTTCGCGCTTGTTGGTAACTAATTAAAGGTCTAAGTCGGACAGAAACATCGTCATAAGTTTTAGTCTGCTATGTGTGGGTTATTGGTGTATACAATCCCAACCTAACCCAGCTTACCGTATCCTAACCTAACCAGCCTAACTTATCCTAGCCTAATCAATCCAAGTTTTCCAAACTCCTCCCAACCGAACTTATCCTAACCTAACCCAATACAACATTTCCTAACAAAACACAAAGTGGGTCACTTATGTTACACTTCATCTGTACACCTTCATGACCAATAATTTAACCCTTAAAACTGGTAAGAAAATAAAGACAATTATACATAGTCTTATATATACTGTAAGGTAATGTCTAGTCACACAGGGATGAAGAACCTTATTTTCTTGTAAGGCCGCATTAAAGTTAACTGTAATCAAGAAATTTTGATTAGATATACTACAATATGTCGGTTATTTTGTAAAAAGTTTATGATTATATAATAACTTCAAGGAAAATAATTCATTCAGAAGGCCGCATACGGTGTTAAGGCAGCAGGTTCCCACCCCTGGAGCCTCTAGTGAGTGCGTATTCCCTGCCTTCATTTACAAAATAATATTAATAGGTGCTCTGCTCGTCACTGGGTAAACAACGGATCGTATTAGTACCATCCGTCACTAATGGAACGGTCAAGGAGTTAACTCTGCAAGCATCGCCGTTTCTCAAGAAGCTAAAGTTTGGTCATTAATGGACTTTCCAGACGGATAACATTTATATCTTAGTTTTCCACAAAATGCTTGCGTTATTATTATTATTATTATTATTATTATTATTATTATTATTATTATTATTATTATTATTATTATTATTATTATGAGCATTATTTTTATTTCTATCACCAAAGTCGTTTTGTATTATTATTTTTTATTAAATTATATTTTTTTATAACTATTATTTCTTCTTAGTATTATATTTTTATTAGTACTACTACTACTAATAATAATATTATTATTATTACTAAAACACTAATCTATGCACGTTTTCAAATTTCATATACTTTATATCAGGTGTGGGTTCTATGGTGGGGCTGCATACTACAAGAACAGCCCATCATATGTTATTTACGTACTTCTTTATTGAGATTCCTGAAAGCTACTCTTTGATTCGTCAAAACAATCGCTGTAGAAGTTATTCGCTTGATGTATTCCTCAGCCGATTTAAATCTACACTGTGCTCGCCGATTAATCTTTCTCCTTGCTTAATGTTTGCATCTTCTGTCCCTCTAGTTTATGTTTACTTTCTAGTTTTCTTCAGTATTCCCCAGTTTTCATAATCTTGCATTCCCTGGGGTTGAATACCTTTAGCTTCTTGTCGGATGAGTCTAGCAGTTTGTTCAAGTCTAATTGTAGCCTTTACTTAACCTCATCATTTATTATTCGCCTCAATAATTTTACAATATCTGCAAACAGGGATACATCTAACTCTGTCTCTTCTGCTATATCATTTACAAATATCAGAAACGGTACTCATACCAATACTGATCATCGTCCCAATTCTGATCTTCGTCTCTTCCCATAAGATACCTACACATGTAGATGAGTAAAACACATGTAAACAGTTGCATGTCTTTACTGTCGAGACGTACTGCTGCACACGTGTCTTATTTAAGGTCGTCTTTGGTCCATGTAGCACATACTCCTTTATACCTGCATGCTCCTCCGGAGGTGAGGTGTCAAATGCATTTTTGTACTCCAAGAATAGTACGTTTATCTATCCGTATTTTTTTTTGCTTCACTTTTGATACTTGGTCCAAGAATTCCAGCAGGCTCGTCAGACTAGACTTATTATATCTAAACCCGTCTGGATATATTTTTGTAAAACTGCTTCTATCCAGGTGTTCCTTCTGATTATCTTGACCCATTATTCTGAATAACATACATGTCTAGGATACTTGCCAGTCCAATTTCCTTAGATGCATTCAGCTCACTCAGAAATTTCTTCAATTCCTCCCCAGTTTTTTGGTTTAAATATGTTTTTCCTGATATGTAATTTTCAAATTGCACTCAGTTTCTCATCTCACCCCTTCATGTTGGTGTCTGGCTCCTCTGCTCGCTCCCCTGTTTTCTTATTTTTTTCACTTTCTATATTTTTTGTTGTCTTGAAGTTTTTCTGTTTTTTGCCATTTTCATTTTTCCACTGTACTTCATTCAGGAAGTTTATCATCCCTACATAGTTTCTTCTGAAATCTGATTTCTTCTATCTCCCACTTACTATTCTTTCCTCAGTGTTTACATTCACAAGGTATTAGATCTCAGTACTATATGGTTGCTAGGACCCATAGGCCTCTCATATTCTACACTGAGCACATCAAATGCACATATGGTGAATACCAGACCCAGTGTTGCTGGTTCGTCCCTCATCTCTCTCTCTCTTACCATGTCCCTTACATACTGGCACCATCTCCATTATTTTAGCCTTCCACATATCTGGGTCTCCTGTGGGTTCCAGTTCTACCAGTTAATCTCTTTGTGGTTGAAATCCTCCATGATTACTAACCTAGGTTTGGCCAGTACTATTGCTTTGGCCAGTACTATATCTTATTCTAATGCTGTTTGATAGTGGGTTATGAATACCTGCTTATACTACTCTGAGTCTCCCATCTTGATTGTGTGTGATATTTAATAATTTGACTCGTTTATGTTTATACCTCTCACTGCTTTCAGACTAACACTCTTACTAATTTCCTCCTCTGTTTTCGCTTTATTTCATTATTTGATATGATTTTGGAAATACTGCGCCTGTTATCATTTCAGTAAGTTTCGTCTGGGTCTGCATCTGATATTTGTTGTTTCAATTTGTCATTCTCCTTTGATATTCATCTGCTCCGGCTTTCTGTGTCCAAAGTTTATGATTCTGGCCTATATATCAGGAGATGTTTGGGGCTAGGGATGGTGTGTGTATAGTTAAATGAATGTGGTTTAGTTTATAATTGTAGATAAAGGAAAGAGGGAAAGGATGTTTATTATTGTGAGTTATTTGATCTGATAGAAGAGGGAGAGGAAATCTTTACATGGGCTGGTGAGAGATGAGATTTTGGTGAGCCTTGAGAGATTTCTTAAGGCTGGAAGTGGGAGAAAGACAGTTGGTTAGCAAGGGAGTGAAAGAGATAAGTGTGTGGATGAGAGAGTGGATGAGATGAGTGAGGATGTGAGAGATAGGCGGGTATGAGGGAGAAAGATATGAATGAGGGTGTAGATGAAAGAGATGGGTACAAGAGATGGGTAGGAGAGTGTATTCTAGTTCTTCAGGGAACACATCCGTGGGACAACAGTGAAATAACAAATAAACAACAGTGAAACAAAAGAATAACAAGACTGAAAATAGGGCAGGAAGCATTCAAACAATAAGGAATTAATAGTAAGACAACAACAAACCAACAGCAGAACAACATACAAAACAAAGTAACAATAATCGAACGAGAGCGAGAGAGAGGAAGGCCCTGTATTTATTTGTTGTTGTGGCGTACTTCATGATGCTGTGTGTGTGTGTGTGTGTGTGTGTGTGTTTGTGTGTGTGTGTGTGTGGGGGTGTCCGTCAGCAAACATGGTGTAGACAGGACCTCAGCTGGAATAATCACATTACACCCAACACGCTACACTGCCCACCAGCATCTCATCATTCACAGAATACAACACACCTGCTTTTTTTTCACTTCCTTCCTTTCTTATTTTTACTGTCTCTTAGTTTCTGTACTTGCTCTTTCTAATAATAATAATAATCTTTATTTTTACTTTCTCTTTCTTTTATTTTATCTATTCCAGTTTCAGACATTCTAGTAGAGTAGCTAGTTATCAAATGGATGGGTTTTATAAAATGACATTTACATCCAGTGGATGCCTTAATTTAAAAACAACGTTTCGCTCACAAAGGGACCTGATAATGCCCACTCCGTGGGAGAAACGTTGTTGTTAATAAATAAAGGTTCCGGTACATCTGTCTTTACTTATACTTATCGGTATTTATATTTAGTTCCAGTTCCAGTAGGGTTCTCAGTAGTGATTCCAGTTCCAGTAGCGATTATGGTTCTAGGATCGATTCCAGTTACAGTAGCGACTCCGGTTCCAGTAGATATTCCAGTTCCGGTAGGCATCCCAGTTCCAGTAGGTATTCAAGTTCCAGTAGGTATTTCAGTTCCAGTAGGTATTCCAACTGGGGTAGGCAATATGTATTCAAGACAAATTATATCTGGGAGACATGAAGGAAGCGGTACTAAGAAATGATAAAACAACATTATAGTGTAGCGAACTTCCGCCCTGGTAGAGGGACATGTTATCGTGGGTGTTAGCATGGGAGGGATGTATGACTCAAGTACACAAAAACAATTAAAAAAAAAGCACAGTAATTGCTTTATTGAGTGACCTAGAGAGAACACAGTGCATTGACTAAATAAAATATTCACTCTCAAAATTGCGATAGTAGCAGTTTTATTTTACCAGATGGTATCCAGAATGTATTGTACCACAGGATATCACTGGTGCAACATCACATAGCACCTCACTCGTCAGCAATGTTGCAATTGCATGCAACACTAGTGACAGTCATGTTAACACTACGCCTCATTAGTCACCAGTGCTTCAACCGTGTAAAACACATCACTGTCACAGCACTGGAACATCCCTCAACTCCCCCACTAGTCACCAATGTTGCAATTACATGCAACATATGACTGTCATGGTAACACTGGTAGATCGTTTTCTTTTTTAAATCAGTAATATTGCAATTGCATGCAATAAATCACTGAGAAAGTAACACAGATGGATCACACTCAACACCTCACTAGCCACTAGAGCGTCGTAAATACCATAAGATACATCACTAATTGCCATTGCATCACTAAATGTCAATACATCACTAAATGTTACCATCATGACACACAACACATCAAACCACTGCACGGGTGGGGTTCGAATTCACGGCAAGTGAGTTTCACCACTCACTTGCCGTGAGTTCGATCCCCACCTGTACCGTGGTTTGTTTGCAATCGTGTGATTACGGTTTCGTGGGACATAACACATCAATAAGTGTTACAAATGTGCCCACGACCCAGGAAGCTGAACTTCCTGCCTCTGCTCTCTATGTCGTCGATTTTATGGAACTGCTGGGGAATTTTTTTTTTTTTTTCATCTGGCAACTTTGGCATTTTTTCATTAGTGCAGTACTAGTTAACCTGTACATGGGTATCTAGAGGCCAAAAAAATCACACTTTTCATCCGCAGTAATGTAATATGGCTACAGTACGTGGATAGTGTTTTCCTCAACAACCAGGAGGTTTGACATTACCGATACAGACTCGATACAGTTTGAATCATTCATTAAATTCACACTTGAGGAGTAATGTAAGACAAATTTCTCTTCCTAGACTTGCTGTTATGTAGAGTTAGCGATAAGCAGTTTTTTAAAGTATAACGAAAATTAAAAAAGTACAATTAAATACACTTCCTCACGAAGAATGACAGTAAAACGAGACGCAGAGTATTTATAGTAGTTTTTCTGTGATGCTACAGGGTAAGTATCCCTGAGTTCCTTGACATGTGACCACACATTTACTAGGTTTTCTCTAATTTACACTTCCCTTCTCAGTTCATGAATGTAGATGTCGCTCATGCCCTGCGTATCATCAACATCCCCAATCTTGATGAGTCTTGGTATTGATCTGTCATCCTCCCCAAAGTAAGATGACTTATAATATTTCTAGTGCCTTCTCTAAGTGCAACAGTAGAGTAGCAACAGTAGAGTAGCAACAGTAGAGTAGCCACAACTGCAGCATTCCCATCAGAGACTTGACCAGTAAGATTCCCATAAGTCTAGTTGGAACCGAAGCTGGAGTTATGACATACCATGTGATGGATGTGAGAAAATATGTGAGCGAGACAGCTAGAGACATTCACACCCACGTCAAGGATTATAAATACTACCTTCTTTAATGACAATGCTAATAATACCTGTGTTATTACGTTTCCTTAATAAAGTTATCTTGCGTTGTTGAAGTACCTCTTTATACATGCGTAGTCATGTGTGGCAACATATATAGTCATGTGTGACAACGTGTGTAGTTCTGTGTAGTAACGTGTAGTCATGTGTAGCAACAAGTGAAAATCATATTATTTTTCGAATGGCAAAACTAGTCTTTATTGGAGCCTGACAACAGTGACGCGGGAGGACGATATTTGATTGATGGGATAATGTGAAGGATAATGTGGGTGAGTGACAGGTGCAGAGTGTTAGATGAGAAGGATGAGTGACAGGTGCAGAGTGTTAGATGAGAAGGATGAGTGACAGGTAGGCGCAGAGCAGTGGTTGATGTGAGTGACGGATCAGTTCAAAGTGCTGACTGGACAAGCCAAGAGCAGGACCAGCTGGACTCAAGTGAACGAAATTGTCCTTGATTCTTATCGTTATTTATAAAAGAAAGTACGATGCCTTAGTAAAGTCATAAACTTTATTAGAACGTTTCTTCAAGTTATTCCTCTTGGTCTTACAAAAAGATTATAGTGAGAATTTAGAAACGTAGCAAGTGGTCGTATTTTCTCCGTCAACAAACAAGTGTCTACTATCAAGCTCTACAGGAGTTTTTTTTCAAGTTCTCCAGCAGCTTTCTCAAGCTCTCCAGCAGCTTTGTTAAGCTCTCCAGCAGCTTTGTTAAGCTAACATATTGGCCTATCAGAGACAGGTTTTCACCCACTTCGAAACAGATACTGCACATACATTCAGATCCTTGTATGATCCTCTGACTTAGCATCATAAACCCTTTTCTTACATTTTAATTTAATATCGTGCAACATACTCTTTTTTTTCTTATCCCTTCATGCAATATTTTTGTAAGATATTTTGAATGTCGTGGAAGGAGGTTCCCGAGTGGGTATAAAGGTGAATTAAGTGGATTTGCATACGGGATGAAATAGCGGAAATGAAGAGAGTGGGCAGGAAATGAAGCATTAAAATATATATGAATGCAGTTTCAGTTTCGCTGACCAACTAGTGAAGATAAATGTAAATTCTCTGTCTGTCTGTCTGTCTGTCTGTCTGTCTGTCTCTCTCTCTCTCTCTCTGTCTCTCTCTCTCTGTCTCTCTCAGTTTATTGTCTCTCACATATTGCTTCTCTTATCAAGCTTGGCACTAACAATAATTTAAGCTGCTATCCTAACGCTGCATTCATTAAACTCAAACTGTCCATCCTTTACAAATATATAGTCCAATATATATATATATATATATACACTCCGGTTATATTGTGATGTATATTATTCATAAATATTAATCAGAAATATATATTGCATGCCGCTCGTCCATTAATCAGCATTATCACTGATCAGTTTCATATTTTATGATCCCGCTGAAGACATGTAAGTGTCGTTACTGTCCCTTGACTGTCTACATGTTTTGTACATGCATACACACACACACATATATATATATATATATATAGTTCGTCTTTACACATCAGTCTGTCTGCGTGCGTTCCTATATATCCCTGTCTGTGTTTCCTAAGCCAATTATTTAGTAACAGACCAAGAAATGTGAATCCAGGATTTCATCGAACGGAGTTCATGGAAAGACCATGATTACCTCACGACATACAGAGTTCCTGCAGGAACCTACAATAACTCCTCATATATGAACAGATTTCCTGTTAAAAATATCCCATTCTCCGAACATCAGGGACTAATTGACATGTCTGGCTAAGTATTTAGTTGGATGAGTATTTTGTTGGTTGATTGATTGGTTAATAAATCGCACCATTAATTGATTTGTTAACTGAGTGACTTGTTGGTTTATAGAGCACTTGGCTGAATTATTAGCTGGATGATTTGTTGCTTAAATAGTTAATTAGTTGAGTTATTTGCGTAGTTGAGTGGGTGACTGGAAGGAACACTAATTCATATGTTGGTTGAGTAATTGACTGCATAAAAATGTGTTAGTTTATTGATTAGTTAGCTTATTGGTTGAATGACTGAAAGATTGATGGATTTTTCTTCAGTGAAGTCAACTAATTGGTTGACAAATTTTGGTGTTATTGATTGATGGATATATTCTCTAACTGAAAAGTTAATTGCTTAATGTAACATTATTCTAATTAAATAACTAATTGATCATCTGATTTATCAAACTTTTAAACGTGCAAATTAAAAAAATAATTAGCTAAGTAATTACTTAAATAAACGAGTCATTTGACTAGTTATTAATATAAACTGGTCGTTGTTGAAGACAAATAAGTAATAACAAAGTAATCATTAATTAGAGCAAGAAGACGAGTTTCTCAAGCAATGACAGCATCCCTCGGGTATGCTTCCTTCCATGGAACACCCTCTTGGGTATGCTTCCTTCCATGGAACACCCTCTTGGGTATGCTTCCTTCCATGGAACACCCTCTTGGTATGCTTCCTTCCATGGAACACCCTCTTGGGTATGCTTCCTTCCATGGAACACCCTCTTGGGTATGCTTCCTTCCATGGAACACCCTCTTGGGTATGCTTCCTTCCATGGAACACCCTCTTGGGTATGCTTCCTTCCATGGAACACCTCTTGGGTATGCTTCCTTCCATGGAACACCCTCTTGGGTATGCTTCCTTCCATGGAACACCCTCTTGGGTATGCTTCCTTCCATGGAACACCCTCTTGGGTATGCTTCCTTCCATGGAACACCCTCTTGGGTATGCTTCCTTCCATGGAACACCCTCTTGGGTATGCTTCCTTCCATGGAACACCCTCTTGGGTATGCTTCCTTCCATGGAACACCCTCTTGGGTATGCTTCCTTCCATGGAACACCCTCTTGGGTATGCTTCCTTCCATGGAACACCCTCTTGGGTATGCTTCCTTCCATGGAACACCCTCTTGGGTATGCTTCCTTCCATGGAACACCTCTTGGGTATGCTTCCTTCCATGGAACACCCTCTTGGGTATGCTTCCTTCCATGGAACACCCTCTTGGGTATGCTTCCTTCCATGGAACACCCTCTTGGGTATGCTTCCTTCCATGGAACACCCTCTTGGGTATGCTTCCTTCCATGGAACACCCTCTTGGGTATGCTTCCTTCCATGGAACACCCTCTTGGGTATGCTTCCTTCCATGGAACACCCTCTTGGGTATGCTTCCTTCCATGGAACACCCTCTTGGGTATGCTTCCTTCCATGGAACACCCTCTTGGGTATGCTTCCTTCCATGGAACACCCTCTTGGGTATGCTTCCTTCCATGGAACACCCTCTTGGGTATGCTTCCTTCCATGGAACACCCTCTTGGGTATGCTTCCTTCCATGGAACACCCTCTTGGGTATGCTTCCTTCCATGGAACACCCTCTTGGGTATGCTTCCTTCCATGGAACACCCTCTTGGGTATGCTTCCTTCCATGGAACACCCTCTTGGGTATGCTTCCTTCCATGGAACACCCTCTTGGGTATGCTTCCTTCCATGGAACACCCTCTTGGGTATGCTTCCTTCCATGGAACACCCTCTTGGGTATGCTTCCTTCCATGGAACACCCTCTTGGGTATGCTTCCTTCCATGGAACATCCTCTTGGGTATGCTTCCTTCCATGGAACACCCTCTTGGGTATGCTTCCTTCCATGGAACATCCTCTTGGGTATGCTTCCTTCCATGGAACACCCTCTTGGGTATGCTTCCTTCCATGGAACACCCTCTTGGGTATGCTTCCTTCCATGGAACACCCTCTTGGGTATGCTTCCTTCCATGGAACACCCTCTTGGGTATGCTTCCTTCCTGGAACACCCTCTTGGGTATGCTTCCTTCCATGGAACACTCTTGGGTATGCTTCCTTCCATGGAACACCCTCTTGGGTATGCTTCCTTCCATGGAACACTCTTGGGTATGCTTCCTTCCATGGAACACCCTCTTGGGTATGCTTCCTTCCATGGAACATCCTCTTGGGTATGCTTCCTTCCATGGAACATCCTCTTGGGTATGCTTCCTTCCATGGAACACCCTCTTGGGTATGCTTCCTTCCATGGAACACCCTCTTGGGTATGCTTCCTTCCATGGAACACCCTCTGGGAAGGCGGTCCTTGGCCCCTCGTGCATCAATCAAGGATGTATGGTTGATGCACACTTAGAAATAACCAGATAAAGAGAGACAGATGTAGAGGGAGAGAAGTAATAAAAGAAAGGGGAGTGTGGAGAAAGTTAAGAGAGAGAGGGACGAAGAGAGTGGAGGATGGGGTGTGAGAAGAAAGGAGAGAAGGAGAAAAACGGAGAGCAATTAGATAAATTACAAGCGATGTCGGGCCCTTGTCCTCACCAGAGCGCCCCAGCATTCCAGTCTCTCCGTAACAAAGAGCTGCAATCACCGCCAATGATCTTCCGCCAACACAAGCCGTGTCCAACCCATTAATTTCTCAGGAACAATGGGTAGAAGCAGACACGACCTCCTCCCTTGGTTCTTGAAGGTGGCAGAATCAAGCATGACGTTCTCTCTTGGTTCTGCAGGTATTAGAAGCAGCGTGAAGTTCTTGTTTGGTTCAGCAGGTGGTGTAAGCACTCTTAATTTTCTTGGTTGGTTCTTAAGGTAGTAAAAACAGCCATGACGTTCTCTGTTAATTTTATAGGTTGGAGAATCACTATTGGGGTATTTTATCGTAGTTCTGAAGATGGAAGGAACAGTCACGATATTCTGTTTTTGTCCTGACGATGGTAGAAGCACTCTTAGAGATTCATCCTGGATTCTAAAGGTAGCATAATCACGGTGTCTTGTCTTGGTTCTGTAGGTGTTAGAGGTCATAATATCGTTGCTTGGTACTGCATGTGGTAGTAAGTCATAAAGCGCAAGTGGTAAAAATATTATTGACGTGCAGATGGAAGAAAAAGTCCTCTAGGGCAGGTGGCAGATGCTGTCTTTAGGTGGCTCTTCGTTAGGTTGTTGGTGCCTTCTACGTGAGCTTTCTCGGAATTAAAAGCCCCAACGTACGTTCATACATGCGTAAACCAAGATTACATTACGTGGGAGAGTGCCTCCTGGTGGAGCTTGCAGAGGGATGGCTAGGTAGGTGTACCCAGGGAAGGCTGTCTCAGTCCTTGTGAAAATGAGTGCAGAGCAAGGAATCAAGGAATGAAATATGGAAGAAAGATGAGGGAAGGAAGAATACAAGGGAAGATGAATGGAAGGAAAGAAGGAATAATGGAGGAAAGGAAGAACGGGAGATGGAAGTGTGATTTCTTTCGTTATGACAGTGCAGGGTAGGCTGTGTTGGGCAGGTAGTGTTGGCAGGACAATCTGTGTTGGCAAGGAAGGCTGTACTAGCAGAGCAGGCTACACAGCCTACACACTCCATTAGCAATATACGAGTTAAAATTCTGAAGCCTGTCAGAAGAGGCTTTCCCAAGTTATGGCTGGGAAACCAATTCCAGGAATGGTCTATATAATATTGAGAAATGGCAGCCAGCACATGCCAATCATTCCACCAACCTTCTCTAAGTTGTTGACCAGGGTTGAAAATCTGAAGCCGATCAGCAAGATGTTCTAAAGCTACAAACAAAAGCCTTGCAGGAAGTTAGTGGAACATAGAACGACAGTACCTTGCAAGATGACTGGCTTTGGTATGAACTAGTATAAAATTGGAGTATATAAAGGTACCATTAACTCGTGAAAATTAAAAACACTAGAAAACAGCAAATATTCAACATTTATTTTTTAGTTCTGTAATATTTAAAGTTTTCTACAATTCTAGAAGAATTTTTGTATATTGTGCTTTTAAGTCCTATTTCACATATTTTTTTTCTTCTATAAAACCTGCAAATTGGAAGCTACACTGTTCAAATTCATCACCAAAATCTTTCTACTTAAGAGACATTTTTCATTTAATACATGGAAACGAACTGATTTAGTAAAATTAGCAAAGTAAAATTTACACAGATCAAAGTAAAAGCCAATGTTTTCTTTAATAATTACCACCTACGCTGAAAACATGGAGTCTGTCAATAAAAAACATATTTCCAGTAATTGATGTTAGTCCTGTCAGGGGAACGCCTTCCACCTGAACAAATAATAATGGAAAAAATAAAAACAAATAAAGACTCTTGGATATGAAATAAACTAAGAATTTTAAGTTTTTAATAAAATATATAAAAAAAAAATAGGACTTTGTGGTTCTGGCAGGATGGAGAGTAGGAGAATATAAGCCCAGGTTAAGTCTCTGATGTAGACGAGATGTTGGATGGTTATCCTGGGTAGTTAAGAATTCTCGTATGCCACTTGGTCGAGGTACGTAAGATTTTGAAGCGGAAGAGTAGACAAAAACCAAGTCAGAGAGACGTATATCTAGCTCCTTCAAAACTGGCGTCTGTACCAGCTGACCAGGCCAGCAGCAGAGCTGATGAAGAGAAAATAAAAAATAGTTACCACAAGTAAACATAACATGTAAGAAAGAAAAAGGATACCATGTTTACTTTAAGAGGGTAGAAATTACTGGTAACTTTAAATTAACCACAATTAAAATACCCTTGGTAGAGCACCTTACCTGTTCAGGAGAAGAGTGGAGGTGTAGTGTCTCTCCACAGTTTCACTGTCACCAGGTAAGGTAACTACCACCAGAAAAGGGTGGGGGGGTTCTGATTCGGCCCGCAAGAGGGTAGCACCGGCTGAACCCGTGAATGACCGCCGGCAGACTAACAACCTTAACCCATAATTAGACTACTTTTCCCTCACAATACCCCCTTTCCAAGTCATGATCAATTACTGGCATGGGTTCAGCATCCCATTTAGTAATGGTATTTAAATAACGGAAATCTTGGGCCAGTCTGTAAGTATTATCTGGTTTCTTAACCATTACAACTGGAGAACAGAAAGCTGATTTAGAAGGTTCTATAATCTTTAACTTTAAGAGTTTGTCCACTTCGTTATCAAATGTTTGTGGTAGTGAACAGGGACAGGATGAGACTTTCCGTCTGCCTGGTTCCTGTGCTGTTAATTCAATCTTGTTATAACAGTAGTGGTAAGTCGGATTTCTGTGAATACATCTGAAAACTTATTTACTATGGCACTTCTTGAGACTTTTGTTTACAGATAGTTCACTGTTGATGTTGACATTTGAGTTATGGGTGGCAGAATCATCAGTTAAGATATCAGTAGTTCCTTAGATTCTGTGCGAGATTCGTCATCTATAATACAAATTTTACATTCGTAAGAATCATGACTGCTAACTAAGCCGTAAGACAAAGTGTCTTCATCAAAGGTGTTTAAGCAAAGATTAACTTCTCTACGGTGATACCGTTTTAAAATATTGACGTGGTACATTCTTTCCTTACCCTTGACATCCAAGATGTAATCTACCTTATTATAGACCTTGGTTACCTTATACGGCCCTCGCCAGGTAATTAATAATTTGTTGGATTTGTCCGGCAAAAGAACTAGTACCTCATCACCAACATTAAACTTACGTTGGGAGTTCTTATGGTCAAAATATGTCTTGTAAGTTTCCATAGACACATTAAGGTTTTTGACAACCAAATCAGCAGTTTCTTCCAATCTTTCCCTAAGGTCTAGGAGAAACTGGTAAGTGTTTTGAACTTCAGGTTCAATATCTTTAGACCACAATTCATTCGATATATATAGTGGTCCACGAGCTTGTCTTCCATAAAGTAATTCAAAGGGAATATCCCAGAGAGTCACTAGGAATCTCCTCATTGCAAGGAGCACATGGTAGATATCTATGCCAGTCAGTTGGTTTAAGAATACAGTTTCTTTAATATAGACTTAAGGATGGCATGTTGGCGTTCCACTCTTCATTACACATTGGATAAGGTGTAGTGAAAAGCGGTTTCACCCACAAGTTGATAAACTGTTCCATTACTCTGACGTGAATTGGTCCTTGATCAGACAGAATTTCCCGAGGAATACCGACCCGTGAAAAATACACAGTAAAGCTTCAGCTACTTCTATGGACGTGATGGATTTTAAGTACCGCCTCAGGAAGCTGGACGCATAGTCTATCATAGTCAAAATATCTTATGACCTCCTGATGAACGAGAGTGAGGGGACCAACTATATCCACTGCAACTCTAGCAAATGGAACTGAAAAATTGGCATTTTGACCATGGGAACCCTCTTAGTTCTACCCTTTTGAGAGGAAAGTTGACATACGTGACATGATCTACAGTACTTATAGATGTCAGAGGACATCCCAGGCCGAAGTACAAGTCTTTGATCTTATCATAGGTCTTCCTATGGGAGAAATGGCCAGAGACAGGCGGTCATGAGAAATTTTCAAATAGTCTCACGACAATCCTAGGAATGACTAATAGACTTTCCCACCTCATTGGGATTGTCCCCAGTCACTATAGTCCTGTATAGAAGATTACTTTTGAACTCAAATGTATAACTAAACTTCTTTCTTTTAATCACTTTTTCCTTTAATGCTAGATTTCGGGTTCCTCTAAGGAAGGACAAGTCTTCGGGAAACCCTTTCCCAAAAATCTAGGTGGAGCTCAATAGGTTTTCCTTTGGAAGTACTAAAGGATGGAGGGGTTTTTCACTAGTTGGGGGTTTCGGGTAGGACTTAACCGTTTCAGTTGTGTGGAAGATTAGTCACCTTTTGGGTTCATCAAGTTCTGTGCAGATTGGTTTGATGACGTTTCTCTAGTTTCAGGAGTTTTGATTATCCGAACCCCTGGTTGAGTTTCCTGATTATTTTACTGGAATTCTGGGGAAGAAACAGAAGTATCAGTTATCTTTTCTGAATCATTTGAAAACCTTACAAAAAGTCTAATTCAGATGGAAGGTGGCCCCTTCTATTTTCCCCCAACCCAAAAACAGAACAAGAAGTTATTTGGGCCACCCCCTGTTTCCCTACCCAACAAGTAAACCATTTGCAGTTAATGAAACATCTGGTAGGAAACAATCACTTCTTCCAAGTAGTCAGTTAATTTAGTATTTTATCGGGGGATAAGTTGAAGAGTTTTGAAATAATAAGACGTTCCTAAGAATGGTGAACATTCATGCCATTAACAGTACCTTCACTAAGGTGCGTTAATATTAGCTTCGGTGAAACACTTTCCAATTTTTCCCCACCTTTTTCTTGGGACAGTCTGGACGTCTGTGTCCCAATTGTTCCCAGTGTAACATTTTACTGGGATTTTAGAGGAAAATGGTTTGGATGACTCATTGTTTAGGCAACAGATTTATACCCCACTACCTCTTTAGGGTAGTTTTTAAAAAAAGACGTATATATCTGCCTTTGCCATTTCGGAAGCGTGAGCACGTTCTTTAATAAGATAAAGTCAGGTTAACAGAGAGAGAATTGGCTCTCACCATCATTCGTAATGAATCAAAGTCATGATCAACTGCACTACAATCCAACAACCCAAACAATCGAAAAGTGTTGTCAGATCGCATATAATTCTGTTTGGGGGAATTTTTTTAATTTTTGAAACTCAGACCTGTAATGATGGGTGGTCTTAAAAACCCTTTTAGATAGCTTTCTTAAGAGGATAATCAAAAATTCGTCGTTGGTAGTGGAATATACTTTTAAAAAGCTGAACCTGGGAAAGTAACCCAAAACCTAGTGAAAGAATCTGAGGGCCACTCACAGAGTGTGGCAGTGTTCTCGATCTGGTATAGCGATTCATCCTGCTCTGGAGGTGGTGGGGCATCAATATAGATTCGGGGGTAGGTTTTGTCCTTCATCTATTTTATACTTAGATAGCTCTACCTTCTTGGCTTCCAATTCCAGTCTTTTTCCCCTAACTCCTCTGCTTTTTTTCTTCCAACTCTTTCATCCGAGCTACTTCCCTTGCCGAACTCTGTCTTCTTTAAACCTTCCTGTTTCTCGTTTGTCTCGAGCAATCTTCATTTTCCGGCTATTCTTTCCTGTTCCTTTTCTCTTCTCGAGCTAGTTTCTCCTCTTGACTTTTCTTCCTGTTCCCCCTGTTTGGCCCAGGCTAGTCTTTCCTGTTTTCCCTTTTTTTCCTATACATTTGGGAGTAATATAACTATCAAAAGAAATCCTGTAAATCCCATGTCTTTTCCAGCCCTTAACCAGAAATCTAACGAATCCAAGGAAGAAAAATAATTCAAAACCAAAAGTTGATCTTAAATTACAACTGAGACTGTTTCAGAGGGACCTCCGCACTTTCATCCCAAAGAAAAAAGAAATAATATTTTCACTTGGGGAAATAAATCTAAAAGGCTCAAAGCCTTCACTAAGATAAATTAACGGTTCCCCAAGGTTTGGAAGTTCCTCAGGTCCAACAATTTAGTAAACTCAACCCAACAAAACAACAACTGTAAGTCAAAGACTACCCCGTAATGACTTTTACACCTCAAAGATACGAATCACCTTTCAATCCCTTTAAAAGTTACCACGAACCAGTAGAACCATCAGGAAGATGTAACTCAAGAGTGTCCCAAAATCCCATTTTCAGGGACTTACCTAACAAAAATAATGGAAAAAAAAATAAAAAAATAAAGACTCTTGGATATAATAAACAGAATTTTAAGTTTTAATAAAATATAAAAAAATAGGCCTGTGGTTCTGGGGGGATTGATAGGAGAATGGGTTGGTTAAGTTCTATGTCGAGATGTTAGGGTGGTTATCCGGGGGTTAAAAATTCCGTATGCCCTGGTCGAGGTACGTAGATTTGAAGCAGGTAGACAAAAACCAAGTCTGAGGAAACTTATATCTAGCTCCTTCAAAACTGGCGTCTGTACCGGCCTGACCAGCCAGCAGCAGAGCTGATGAGAAAATAAAAATAGTTACCTAAGTAAGTAAACATAACATGTGAAAGAAAAGGATAACATGTTTACTTTAAGATGGTAAAAATTACTGGTAACCTTAAATTAACCACAATTAAATACCCTTGGTAGAGCACTAACCACCTGTTCAGGAAGAGTGGAGTGTGGTGTCCTCTCCACAGTTTACTATCCTGGGTAAGGTAACCACCAGAAAAGGGTGGAGGGTTCTGATTCGACGTGAATGACCGCCCGGCAGGCCTAACAACATAACCCATATTCAGACCACTTTTCCCTCACAGTCCAAGAGTTCCATTTTTTCAACAATTTCGGTAAATTTCAAATTTATCTCATTGATGTATTTTGAAGATCAGACAGGCGGTATTTAACTCCTGAAAAGAAATCTGTTACTATTGGACTTAACCCCCCAGTAACAAGTGAACTTTTGTTCTCTGGAAAACACACCAAGCCCTGAACAGTTTACCCGATAAAATTAATTTTTTCCAGTTATCACACGGTTCCAATTTTTCCCAAAAGTTTTTTTAATAAACAGTATTTAAACAAATTTGCCCCACGATAAATGTAATGGGTATATCCTGTCTGTAACATCCATCGTCCTTTTTTTCTTTAAAACCCTTTTAAGGGGGCCCAGACTCAAATTAATTTAACATGATTTGGGGGAAAAAAGATTTTTTTTTTTTCTTTTTTTTTTATTTTCTCCCCCTTTTTTAACGACTTTGGGGGGAAAAAACCTTTTTTTTTTGGAACTTTTTTTTTTTTTTTTTTTATTGAAAACCATACATAAATACAGGGGGAAACCAAAAAAAACCAAAAAAAGGGGGGAAACCCCTTTTAATTCCCACTAACAAAAAATTTTTTCCCACAGGGGGGGAAACATGGGTCTTTCATTATAAAAAAAAACCCCCTAAAAAAAATTCCCCACATAAAAAAAGTTCATAATTTTACAACATATATTAAAAAAAAGGTGAAACAACCCCCATTCCCCCCCAAAAACCCCCCCCCCCCTTTTGGGGACAGGAGGGGGGAAAAAGGTCCCTCCCGGGAAAAAAATTTTGGGCCCCTTAACACATTTTTTAAAACCCCCAAACCTTCCACCCCCCCCATTCCCCTTTTTTCTCTCTAAAAAAAAAAAAAATTTAAATTTCCCCCCTTTTACCCCCCAAAGGTTAAAAAAACCCAAAAAAAAAAAAATTACCCTTGACCTACTTATGAAAAAAAAAGTCACCTAGTCAAAATGCTAAAAATTTAAAAATTTTTTAAAAAACTATAAAAAAAAAAAGTGCCCTTTTAAAAACTCACAAAAAAAATCCCGAAAAAAATATATGACATGTACAATAAAAGAAATAATCATCATTAACCCCCCCCAAACCCCTTTTTCCCCCCAAAATATATAAAAAGAAATTTATATCATATATATGTTCCGACGTGGGGGTTCTCCCCGAAAAAACCTAAATAAAATAGGGGTTTACCTTTAGGGGGTTTACCCCCCCCACAGATTGCAAATCACCCTGTTCGGTTATAGGATCCTTTCCCCCCCCCCAAACCCCCTCCTTTCCCCCCCAAAAATTTTGGTGACCTTTGCTTAACGCCCCCCAAAAACCCTTTTTTAAAATTTCCCCTCTGAGCTGGGTAAAAACTTCGTCCTCCCCCCATAATCATTTTTTCCCTAGATAAAATAACCTCCATATCCCCCCCCATTTCATTATGTACCTTTTTGGGCCCCCTTTTTTTTCCCCAAATTTTTGGAAACCCCCGGGGGTTGCCCCCCCCGCCCCCCACCCCCCAGTATTTCCTCCACCGTCTCATTCGAGCCCCCTCCCCCGACCTTTAAAAACCGTCCAAAAACCCACACAGCTCTCTGGGACCCCCTTCCACAATACCTAAACCCCCCCTCCCCCATCCGCATTCCCCACTTTTCGCTCCACTGCCCCTTTTCGCAACCCGGGGGGGGCTTTTTTTCCCCCCAAAAAAAACCCCCCCAAAACCCCCTTTGCAGTTCCTCTCACGCCCCCCCGTCCATCTGTCTCCGGGTCCTTTAAAAAACAGCCCCCCAAAATATGCCTGTCATCCCCGTCTCCCTTTTCCCCCAAAAAAAAAACACCCCCCAAAAATTTTTAAAACATATGAGCTTTCATATCGACAAGTTCCGTTGACCCACATAAAAAACGAAAAACCCCCCCTTCAAAAAAGGCAACCTCGTAGGAAGGTATTTCCCTCCACATTTTCAAATTGAAAGGTCCCCCCCGGGGGTTCCCCCTTTTTTTGAAACCTTCCCCGGCCATCTACCCCCCACTGGAAATGAATGGGGGCCCATAAACCCCAAAAAGGGCCCCCCTCACATCCCTGTTGGGGCCTCAAACGGTGGTTCTTTTACGAATCCAAAAAAAATTGTGGGGATCGTCTTTCCCAATTTTTAAACCCCCCCCCGACTCGTTAACCTGGACGTCTATCCTCAAACCTGTCAACAAAAACCCCCCCCTTTCACCCGTTTGTAATTAGCTTCACGAAGATTCTCACACTCCGTTGAGGGGGATCCGAAATATCGCCCTTGTCGATCCCCCGTGTCTCTAATGATAGCTGGGGAGAGTTAAAATTTGGATAAAAAAGCCCCCCAAAAAGCTCCCCCAGACAGTGTTTGGCCCCCCTACCCTCCATCCCCCTTTTAAAACAAGTGTTCCCCGCTCCCGAGGCAGACCGACCACCTGCCACCCCCCAAGGTTTGGGGGGGGGAGTGTTGGAAAAATTTAAAAAACCCAAAAAAAAGAAGCTTTTTAAAGTTGTTGGGCCCCAAATTCCCCTTTTTTTGATGGAATTGGTTCCCATAACTTGTCATAAAGGGGAACCCCCTTGGGGTATTTTTCCGGGGGGGTTTTTCCCTGTGAAGTTGATTTAATGGAACCCCAAAAAAAAAGAAATGTTGAATAAAAAAAAAAAAAAAATCATGCAACCTCTAAAAAATCCCCCTCAAAAAATTTCCCCCTTTAGAGATTTTGTAAATACTGTACGACTTAAAAAAAAATCCAAAAACATTTTTAGAATTTTTTTTTTCTGTTATACTTTTCATTTGTTCGGTTTCAAGTTCTAACGCCTTTTCCCCCCAAATTCCAAAAAGTTTCTTGAGATAACTTTAAAAAATCATCTGATTTTCCCAAAAAATTTTTTTCTCTCGTGTATCCTAAAAGGGGTTTTGGGATTGTTATTAGACTTTTATCAGTACCATTTTTTTAAAAACCCCCCCAAAGGGGGAAAAATATTTTTTTTTTTTAAAGAAATATTTTTCCCTTTTTTTTCTAATAGGGGGTCTTTTTTTCCCCCGGGGCTTGGGGGTTTTTTTCCCTTCTTTTTGGGGGGAATCTGAATGCCTTTTTAAAAATTATATTTAACCCCCCCGGTTTTTTGCCACCCCTTTTAAAAAAAAAGCAACCCCCAAAGGGCCCTCAATCCCAAAGACTGATTCATCTTTTTTTAAAGGATGAATTTTTTTTTTTTTTTGGGGGGGACAGGTGCAAAAAATTTTTTTTGATTCTGTGCAATAACTATAACTCCCTCAATGTGCCAATGTTCTTTTTGTCAAGCTGGTTTCTTTGAAACTACTGTTGAAAATTTTTTTTATCAAAAATAAATCAGTGTTTGTCTTTT
>WNWK01014510.1:37500-51049 GCA_009830355.1 Cherax destructor | reverse complement strand
GCCAGACGGGAGGCGGGCTGTTGTTTCCACCTGCAGAATGAGGTCGGGGTTTTTTTTAAACCATTTCTTGTTTTATGGTTTTTTTTGGTTTCCTACCATGACCGTGTCTTCATGATCGTCAAATATGGGGATAAATTATGTGCAAACGATAACCCCTGTGTCTTGAAATACCTGGGAATAACTGTCATCTGACGTTTCTTTAAAATGTCACGACAGCCAGGAAAATGACGGAGTGGATAATGAGAACTTTCAAAACAAGGAAATAGTGTCAATGGTGAGTTTTTAAATTGCTTGTGCTCTCTTTTTAGAACATTGTTCAGTGTTGACGGCCTCGTTTAGGCAGGAGAAATATCAGAGCTAGAACAGATACAGAGATCATTTATGGTCGCATAGATCCAGTAAGTCCTAAATATGTACTCACTGGAGTGAGTTACCATAGCATACTGGGAGGAGAGATATAGGAGGAAATGCAAAATAAACCCAGTAAAAGCAGGGCGCCCTGGGCACAATAAGAGAACATTGTGTCAATATCCGTGACCCCAGATAACTCAACATATTATGAAACTTCCTTCACGAGGAAACTGAAGAAGTATGTTTAATTAACAGGTGCCGATCAACCAAGCTGTGATGGATATGTGGGCCAGTGGGCATCAGAATCAACACCCCTGGTTGACCAGTCAAGCACCAGACGATACTGGCCCAGGGTCGGGTTCGAGAGATAGAAAAACTCTCGAAACTCATCTAAGGCATATCAAAGGTAATGAGTGTGAAACTCAAATATTTTACTTACACTTATCATTACTTTCCCGTGTTTTAACAGTTCTTATTCCCATTTTTCTTTCAGTTTGGGAGGCCTGGTCTGACCGGGTCGCGGGTGCGATGAACCCTCATTAGACAACCAATAATAGCAGGAATAAACTTCAAAACTGTCTTCAGATATATACATGTTTAAAGGCTTTAAAAAAACTTGTTTACATCATACGGTGGATCATGCAGCAGCTTTAATGTTCTGCTCAAAAAATATAGAAAAATAGAAACAAGTCCAAAAGCTGCTAGAAAGTGACTACCAGAGTTAACATAAGAACATAAGAATGGAGAAACACTGCAGAAAGCCTACTGGCCCATACAAGGCAGGTCCTTATCAAAACCACCACTACCTAAGAATTTACTCCGGTACTCACGACACCAATCAAATCCAGCCCCTCCCACTCATATATCTGTCCAACCTCTTTTTAAAGCCACCCTTTATCACCCTACTCGGAAGATTGTTCCACACATCTACAACTCTGTTCGAAAACCAGTACAAGTCTCTGGTAGTGTGCAACACACACACCACAGGTCTCTGGTAGTGCAGGTCTGGTATGGGACCGTGTCGTAGAAGCGATGGTCCTCCGGAATGGACTACAGGTGAACTAAACGGAAAGATGAGACTCCAAACTTGTATTAAAATATAAGAGCATAAGAGAAAACAGATAATGAGGGTTTCTAGCAACCATTAATAAGATCAAAAAATCACGGTTGCAAAGAAACAGACCTGTGTATAACCCTTATGGGTTTCCCGCTTGCCCTTTTATATCATAATTATACGACTCTTAGTGTATCAGAGGCAATCAGGTTCAATCCAAGGAAGGAAGGGATGTCCATTTCCCTTGCATCAAGAGCTCCCCTCACTGACATCAAGGAGCCTCCAGTGAGAGGATAGACTCATAAACTACTGAACTAGGACAACAGAGGGAGACTCTGCTAGATATATAGCGCTGATGGAACAACACCAGTATAAAGCTACTCTAACTATAAACAGCTAACCACAAACAAGCAACTAAAAACATGCATAATGAGACACTTGGTATAGTGTTGTGTTTTGTGTGTGTACTCACCTAGTTGTAATCACCTAGTTGTGGTTGCAGGGGTCGATTCACAGCTCCTGGCCCCGCCTCTTCACTGGTCGCTACTAGATCACTCTTCCTGCTCCATGAACTTTATCATACCTCTTCTTAAAGCTATGTATGGATCCTGCCTAAACTACATCACTTCCCAGACTGTTCCCCTTCCTGACAACTCTGTGTCTGAAGAAATACTTCCTAACATCCCTGTGGTTTATCTGAGTCTTCAACTTCCAGCTGTGACCTCTTGTTGCTGTGTCCCATCTCTGGAACATCCTGTCTCTATCCACCTTGTCGATTCCTCTCAGTATTTTATATGTCGTTATCATATCTTCCCTATCTCTCCTGTCTTCCAGTGTCGTCAGGTCGATTTCCCTTAACCTCTCCTCGTAGGACATGCCCCTTAGCTCCGGGACTAGTCTTGTTGCAAACCTTTGCACTTTATCTAGCTTCCTTACGTGCTTGGCTAGGTGTGTGTTCCAAACTGGTGCTGCATACTCCAATATAGGCCTAACGTATACGATGTACAGGGTCCTGAACGATTCCTTACTGAGATGTCGGAATGCTGTTCTTAGGTTTGCTAGGCGCCCATATGCTGCAGCAGTTATTTGGTTGATGTGCGCCTCAGGAGATGTGCCTGGTGTCATACTCACCCCAAGATTCTTTTCCTTGAGTGAGGTTTGTAGTCTCTGTTCCCCCTAGACTGTACTCCGTCTGCGGTCTTCTTTGCCCTTCCCCAATCTTCAGGACTTTGCACTTGGTGGAGGGTTGAACTCCTGGAGCCAGTTACTGAATCAGGCTTGCAGCCTGTCAAGATACCTTTGTAGTTCTGCCTGGTCCTCGTCCGATTGAATTCTTCTCATCAACTTCACATCATCTGCAAACAGGGACACTTCATGTCGTTCACAAATACCAGAAACAGCACCGGTCCTAGGACTAACCCCTGTGGCACCCCGCTCGTCACAGGCGCCCACTCTGACACCTCGCCACGTACCATGACTCGCTGTTGTCTTCCTGACAGGTATTCCCTGACCCATTGTAGTGCCTTCCCTGTTATTCCTGCCCCGACTCCTGGCCCCGCCTCTTCACTGATCTCTACTGGGTTCCTTCTCTCCCTGCTCCATGAGCTTTATCATACCTCGTCTTAAAGCTATGTATGGTTCCTGCCTCCACTACATCACTTGCTAGACTATTCCACTTCCTGACTACTCTTTGGCTGAAGAAGTACTTCCTAACATACCTTTGACTCATCTGAGTCTTCAACTTCCAATTGTGACCCCTTGTTTCTGTGTCCCCTCTCTGGAACATCCTGTCTCTATCCACCTTGTCTATTCCCCGCAGTATTTTGTTATTTTGTATGTCGGTGTGTGTGTATGTGTGCGTGTATGTGTGTGTGTATGTGTTGTGTGGGTCTTGGGAGAGATATTTAGGTAGACATAGACACTCCTTGTAGGATGGTTACGGTATATTTACGGTAAGAGTAGGAGAGAGTCCAGCCACGTCTGTCCAGTTATAGGTCTGCCGCTAGTGAGAGTGTACGCCTATGTGAGACTATGCACATGCGCTGAGCCTCTGACATCAGCGGGTATCGTGACGTCACACGCAAAGGGACCAGCTATATAAGTGGGATGAATGCTGAATGCTGGTACACTACACAAGTGTACATATGATACTGATACGACAGCTCGGCCATGTTATCGTATGACGTCTCGGCATACTATACAACTCTATAGACTGAACAGACAGGTGGTACTGGGTGAATCTATACAATAGCAAACACATTATAACTTGGAACTGATCAAGATTAATCTTACTCTCGCACTTCTTGAGTTAATGGTACATAAGAGAAACTTAATGGATCTAGATATAAACATTATATATATAACAATTTCAATTTGCAAATTTGATCGATCAATCGATGTGTATTCATGCACTCTTCGGCTTCTGAGGAAGAATAAATATTTACAGGGAAGAAGTTTTAACAGGAAAGATAAACTCGGCTAACACGGGTTATACTGTTAAAACTCAGAACTCAGAGAGAACTTGAGCACACAACAATCTTGCTAGATACTGGAAATCTAATAACAAAACACACAGTCAATAATTCGGTTCTAAACTGGATTTTCTGATTTTCTAACTTTAGCTCACAACTTATGATCACTTTCCTACTGGAGGAATGAACAACTCGGTTTTGATCAACTTATAATCACTTTCCTACTGAAGGAATGAACAGACTCGGTGGAGTGGATGGATCTCTCCCCGGTTGAAATAGTTAGCTCAAAGACACAAAGTATGAGCAAAGGAGAATGGCTCTCACTATCTCTTACTGCAGGTAAAAATTACTCGACACACGACACTTTACTCTGCAAAGGCTTACTGTCAACTGGAAGGAACACTATCTGGAACACGAGGGACAACAACTGGCACTCTAGTGAATACACTAGCAACAGAAACGGCTTTCTGCAATTGCTTTTGCATCAGCGAGAGATGCTATAACTCATTCAAATAGTCTTTCTTCAACAAAGCGTCCCCTGGAGAGGAACTACTACTTGAACTAGCAACATTGCAAAGATAGACTCAGTACTCAAGGCGGTCCGGGATACCTCCGGCACCCTAGGCATCTGAACGCTATCTTGCATGCAAGATATTGTAGGGGCTGAATTCCAGACAGGAGTGACAGTAATACTAGTGCCTTGACCGCTCGGCAACGTTAACAAATAGAACACATACTTTCTACAAGAACTAATCTGAACTTCACATTCCGCATCACTCTGGCAAATCTCTGATACAAGCTGGAAGAACAAACACATTGTTCAAAGGCTAGAGACTGTCTTTCAGTCATTAAGGGACTATGAGGGCTGTTTACTGACTCATTATCATTATGGCGCTGAATGGCAATACACACAGTATTATCGCACATGGTTACTAGAACTTCAATGCCTTGACTGGCAGAAAACACATTACTACTTGATTTTACTTGAGACATGACTTCAAGCAATTAAACGAGAATTGAAATGAAGCAAAATTTACACAAGTATATGGCACAATATAGCTTAACTGATAGAAATTATTACCTATTCTGCATAAGTAACACAGATAATAGCACAATAACACTAAAGAAAAGATAACTCACTGGAAATTGACTTGGCAAGGAAACTCAACACACTAAGATAAAACAATCTAGCTTTAACTTGAACAGCAAAATGAGTTTTCTTTTCTTGTAAATATCAACAAAATTGCAACACAATTAAAGAATTAAATGCACAATTAATTAAAAGAATTCAATAATGGTTATGGCACTAGCAACAATCTGATAAAACAATTCGATAGAATATTCACTGGCAAAAATTAAAGTAACTTTACTGCTTGAATCACTAGAAGTTTACTGGAATATTACTTATTACTCTTAGGAAATGACAAGTTACTTGAGCAGTTAAACACAACAAAATTGATGAAACAAAAATTGAATACTGGGGAATTTAATTTACACAAAATCAATTTCAGGAATGACTGATTGAAAAAAATTCACACTGGGGTAAATTATTTTCACACAACACAAAGATATTAGAAATAAAATAGTTTGAACACTCTTACTCTTAATTGCAAGCAAAGCAAGGTAACTCAATGCAACAGTTACTGAACAATTTACTAAAAACACTGACTTTATACAAACTTAAGAGTGAATTTGTTCAACAACACATGAAAACAAATGAAAAATTAATGACAATAAAATAGTATTAACACTTACATCAGCTGGAAGATACTCATCAAAGGCACAGAACAGTTAACTTACTGCTTATACAAAGTCATGCTCTTGTTGACTATATATAATTATTGGAGCAAAATAATATCTTCAGTAAGTTATATCACTAGTCTGCAAAATGAAGGCACATTAGCACTATACAAAAAAGAACAAGTACACAAAACAATATTAGGTGCAAGGGAAAAAGTAACACTGACTGCAACACATAAGAATTAGCAGGGAATATTACTGGTAAAAGGTTAAAAATTTCTTGGAGGAGAAAACAATATGTAGTTACTGGGGCAAGCAAAATTAATTAATTACACAATTATTATTAACAAACAAGGTTAAAATAATAAAAAAATGATAACTCTGGGATAGTACACTTGGTGAAACACAATAATTAACAAGACAGAAAATTCAACAACACATGGACAATGCTGGGGAAAAATATTTAAAATCTTTTAAAATTACTACTTGGTGGAATATTGGAACACAAGATAACTTTAACAAAACTGTACTTACTGCATATTTAGTAACACAACGAAATTCACAGAAATTATAACGCAATAATTAACAAGAGACAATATTAGTGAAATCAAAAATTAATGCAAATAATTAATTTAACACAGAACACTTCCTAGGATAACTCAAAATTTATGTAACTCGCAGAAATTGTCTCAACACACGAAATTGTCTATAGCTTATCTGAAAAATAAAACAACAACAGCGTGGTGGTGGAGGATGGTGGTGGAGGATGGTGGTCTGGTCCACTCGTTGATAACTTGAAGTAATGTGCATAAACCGGCGGACTACGAACCGAGGCTTTGTACAGTTGGCACAACAGTTCAGAAGAAACACACTCAGGACGCTCGACCTGGTTCGTAGCCAATAAACTGCTTGCAGGACCCAGTTAAGGGTGAAATAATCCACACTTAATGCTTTGTGTGGGTGGATGCACGTGGTCAAGGCGTCTGCCTTAGCGTGGGTGGTGGCGGGTGGTGGCTTACACAGCTTCCCCCGTGCGCCTATGGCTTACGCCGTTTATATGAACTTAACCCAGGGTGGCTTGAATAACCCAGGATACCACGGGGATGGTATTGTACTCAGAACAGCAATACACTGGAGTACAAAGGTGGTATAAATGCGTGAACTCACGTGGCTTACTTCTCAAACAGCAGAGTGGCTTGCTGGCTTAGTAGAATATTTTCACACTGGTTGACTGGCTTGGAATCTTGTAACAAATTAGCACAGCAAGGTAGAAGCTGGCTTAAGCCTAGGCTGACGTAACTGGTGGTGGCTTTACTGGCTAGAATGGTACTCTCCCCTCACTGGCTTACTCGTACAGAATTTGCAAAACCCGGGTCAACCCCTCGTAGGTTTTAACAAATCAACAAATGAGGCACTTAACTGACCAGGAGATACTTTAGATATTGTAGACTTCTTGGATGTAGGTAGCTGGTAACGTGGTCGGTCTGGAGGCTGTTTGCTTGCTTGTCTAGTCTATCTCTCTATAACATCGTAATCAATAAAAATTACGGCACACCGCTGCTCACCACTTGTTGTGTGGGTCTTGGGAGAGATATTTAGGTAGACATAGACACTCCTTGTAGGATGGTTACGGTATATTTACGGTAAGAGTAGGAGAGAGTCGTTCTCCTTTGCTCATACTTTGTGTCTTTGAGCTAACTATTTCAACCGGGGAGAGATCCATCCACTCCACCGAGTCTGTTCATTCCTTCAGTAGGAAAGTGATTATAAGTTTATCAAAACCGAGTTGTTCATTCCTCCAGTAGGAAAGTGATCATAAGTTGTGAGCTAGGGACAGCTATATAAGTGGGATGAATGCTGAATGCTGGTACACTACACAAGTGTACATATGATACTGATACGACATATGTGTGCGTGTGTGTGTGTGCGTGTGTGTGTGTGTGTGTGTGTGTGCACTAAGATCACAGTAAACAGGTGACGTCACAATATGTAAAATAACAACAATGAAGAAATAGTGGGAGTCGCAGCTCGTGATTTCTCACATTAAGGAATAAAATAATAGAACAGAAGACTTACAAGGTTGAGATTTCACTTCACTCATGACCTCACACACACGTCACACTCATGACCTCACACACAACACGTCACATTCATGACCTCACACACAACATGTCACACTCATGACCTCACACACAACAAGTCACACTTATGACCTCACACACAACACGTCACACTCATGACCTCACACACAACACGTCACACTTATGACCTCACACACAATACGTCTCACTTTGGATGAGTTTCCAGGGTTTTTCTACTCCTGAAGCCCGGCCTTGGGCCAGACTCGTCTGATGCTGTGGGCTACTAGACGGGCATTAGGACAGGGTGTGTAACCCATGCTGTGTGATGGAACTTGGCAGGGGAATATAGCTAGCGTTTCTTCCCACTGTGTAGCTACCAAGACATGGCTGATGTGTCCAGTTTACCAAATAACAAGAAAGAAATCATACACCTGTCAGTATTGTGTTGATCCGTTTCAGAAATGGAATCGTGTCCAGACAACCTTGCTCTCTGGACGATGGGTGTTGTGTGTGGTGTAGGGTATATGGGGTCCTTCACCTTCGTGGTAGAAGACGTGAAGAGTTTGTGGGGTCGTCCTTGTTTTTGTTGGGAAACAAAGCGTGTAGCAGAGTCGTGCTAGGAGACAGTACTGACTTGTCAGTGGTGCACAGGAACCATCCAGAGAGGTACTGCCTTCTCTATTGAGAATGTAAAATGAACGCCTGGTAAACGTTATGCACTCTGGCAAGATTGCTGGTATTTTATGTTACTCTCATAAACACACAATCTTATAAACTTTTATTTGCAGTCATTATACACATCCTGTTTTTTTTAATATATTTAGTCCCGCTATCTATTTTCCAGTTTAAGAAGCGTATTTTGAGAGCCGTCCGGGAAACCACTTGAAAAATAGTGTAGAAAAGAGACGAATTGAAGAATGGGAGACTTGTGTAACACTTGGGAATCTTTATTGAGGAAAAGTTTCTCCAGTCAGTGGCTTCTTTATTCTGTATTCTTGCCCAAGTGTCACATTCCTCAGATATAAAGTGTTAAGCCACTCCAACAGTGTGGTCAACACACACACACACATCAGTTTCTCCTCTACAAGAAAAATATATTCCCATCAGTATTCAGAAGCAAAGAATTTAGATAATAAATTTTATCCACTCATCCACGTAGAAAGCGACCTCTCCCGCATAAACAAACACACAAAATAACTCTCGTGTACACAAGGGTGAGTGTTCGAACGAGCCTCTCTTTATCCATGGTAAATTTAAACAAAGAATTATATACAAGCAGTGTAACAACGATCCCCACACACAAGACCACAGGGTAGCAACGTTGCCTACTCACGATATCCCTTTATAACAGTATAATGATTGGTACTCACGATATCACAGTATAATGATCCGTGTTCACGAGATCGCAGCGCAACAAATCGTACTCAGGATATCAACCAAACATGTACGTGCTCAGTGTGGTCAAAATGAATGTAATCTCCATCAACTATGCGAAATATCTGCCTGAAATTTACCTGGAGTGTGGGCAGAGGGTCAGTGTCCCCAGCGGCCCGGTCCCACACCAAGCCTCCCTGTGAAGGATCTGATCAGCCAGGCAGTTGGTGCCAATCGCATGAAGTCAGATGTCTGCATTACAGCCCGGCTGATCAGGAAGTGAGTTGAGACACTTGTCCATTTCTCTCCAAGACAGCTTGGAGATCCCTGCCAAGGATGGGCCAGTAGGCCTGCTGCAGTGCTCTTTCTTCATGAATGAAAAGAGGGTATTGAAAGTCTTGGTGCCCCTGTTATTCATATTGCACCATCTGCCAAGCCTCTTACTTTTGTGGGGAATGATTTGTGGGTGCAGATTTAGGACCAGCCCTTGTAGAATTTTTCAGATGTAGATAATGTATTTTGCTTACGTTCCAAAGAGTACAGATCCAGGGACTAAGCGGTCCTAATAATTTAGGTCTTGGACTGAGTTTATGCGAGCAGTGAAGTCCTCTCTATATTCTCCAGGTCTGCAATTTCACCTGCCTTGATCGGGGCTGTTACAATGCAGCAGTACTCCAGCCTAGAGAAAACAATAGTAATTAATAATAATAATAATATTTCTACAAGTACATGTACAACTCATACAGACCTAGCTGACATCAGTGACATACTGTATAGAAAGCCTCTGGTTATGCAGAACATTTCCGGCAAACTATGTTAATTTTGTCCCTAGGAAGCGGCCCACACCAGTCGGCTAATACCCAGATACCAATTTACTGCTAGGTGAACAGGGACACCAGATAACCCGCACATACGATAGAGGAGATTACGACGACATTTCGGTCCGACTTGGACCATTTACAAAGTGGTCCATTTACAAAGTGGCCCAAGTCGGACCGAAACGTCGTGGCAAGCTCCTCTCTCCTACGTGCGGGTTATTTGTGTATTGTTCCAGTTACGGTATTGTGCCTTTTTTTGCTATTTATGGTAGAGTTATTATTGAAAGAATTAAGAGTAAGACGGAGAGCAGGATAGCAGATGAACAAGGAGGCTTTAGGAAGGGTAGGGGGTGTGTAGACCAAGTGTTTACAGTGAAACATATAGCTGAACAGTAAAGAGGTTTTTGTGGCATGTGTGAGCATGTTAGATAGGAGCGAATGGAGACAAATGGTTTTTAGGACTTGACGTGTTGTTGGAGTGTGAGCAAGGTAACATTTATAATGGGATTCAGGGAAACCGGCAGGCCGGACTTGATTCCTGGAGATGGGAAGTGTCTGCACTCTGAAGGAGGAGTGATAATGTTGCAGTTTTATAACTGTAGTGTAAGCATGCCTCTGGCAAGACAGTGATGGAGTGAATGATGATGAAAGTTTTTATTTTTCGGGCCACCCTGCCTTGGTGGGAAACGGCCGATGTGTTAATAAATAAATAAAATAATAATAAGAAGAAGAAGAAAGAGAAAGGAAGTAGCTAGTCTTTAAATGTACAAAAGCGTATTTACCTTCGTGCGTGTCTATGGATGACGAAAAAAGGAATTACAGGTCTAGTCTCTCGAACACAGTTACAATGATAGCATCAAAACTGTAACTCCAGTAGTTCATTTTTTATTATTTTGTTGCTAGATGTGACGGTGTTTAGCACCGCTGAGTGACTAGGTCTGCTACAGTGAGGGTTCGTCGCCCTCTGGATGAATCAACAGTGGCAGCATACCTCCGTTCTGGCCCGCCTAGCCCACTTCCTGTGCAAGGTCGTGCTGGTTATGTCATGACAGGCGATGTGGTAAGTGTGGTAGGCTTGTCCTTGAAGCAGACAAAGCTGCGTCTTGTGCGCCGGATTGAGGTGAGGATTGACCACATGAGCACTGTGCATCCTGTAATACCCACATAATGCAGAGAGCCTTGCATTTGTTAGCCCCGGCGAGTGTTGTCTTTAGATAACTCCATGCCGATTCTTAAACTCCAAAGGTTCCTAACCCAGAATAACCCGAGAAAAATGTTCATGTGGCTTATTTTCATGAGGGCTCCTCGGTCCTGTCCTCTGGGATGATGCCAGACTCAAGTACCTATTTACTGCTAGGTAAACAGTGGTAAATGGTGGTCGGGTATAGAACGTGGGTCCTTCACGTTTTGACCAAAACATGCTACCGCTGAGCTGCTAGTTGCCAAATATTCCAGAGACCGAGCTGTCTTACACACAGACGTCAGACCCATGTTGCTGTGATAAGAAAGACAGTAGCTTGTGAAAGAAGCTGTTAACTCCTCAGGATAAATGACAATTCACTAATGTCAGTCCTCCATGTAAGAGACTGGTGTATATCGCCACACTCGTCGCTATCTTGCCCTCAGCACATTCAAGAGTCCATAAACCTGACTCCCTGGCACGCAGAGGTGATCACTCTGGTTCTTAACTGTGGGGTGATAAAAATAGTGATTAATATGTTGTACTGTGTAAGGATACATTACTCAAGAAACCTATGCTAGGTAAATACTGTTATCTGTTAATGGTTCATCATCATCCCAGAGGCCGCGTCTCAGACCCGCCTCCTGAACTGAAAATAAATTTTACCGGAAAAATAACTCTGAGAAACACAGAGTTAAGTAAAATGACCTCAACGCAGGCTACGAGGGTTGAACACTGGATACCGGTCACAGGTATGTCACAGGCAAATGTGTTATGAATTGAGTAGAGGTGTGTAAGATTTGAATGCCATCTTAAATATTTATGAAACAAGAAGATAAAGACAAGTAATCCTGCCAGGATGAAAAACATTTAACAAGTTTCTTTTTCAAGCTCACATAACCGGAAGGCAGTACTCGTATTTAATAAGAGGAATGGTCAAAAGATTATATACAGTAACCTTCACTGTTTGGATAATCAAGCCTCCAATGATAGACATTCTCGCGCCTTCAGACTTTACAAGAGTGACTGGAAGACAAGTACAGACCTACCATTGTGTTGAGTCACATTTTCTCAGCACTTGGATGGAGAAGACCTGTCCAGTGGTCACTGTAACCCAGCAGTGACGGCTGCAAGCCGCAGCCCTGGCAGTGACGCACCATGGAGACCCAGGAGCAGCCCTCGCAGTGACGGTTGGACAGGTCCTGGAGACCCACACACAAAGGGAACAACGATGCTACGTCACCCTCTATTGTGATCACTTACCTCCACCCTATTATCAGAGGCTTCACGGTAAAGACCTATCTACCTCTGAGGTATTGTGGAATCCATTTTGCATGCGGTATTTGGTTGGTACTAAGGGTGGAATGATGGCTCTGGGTCGGTGGAAATATAAAGAATGGCCTGAGGCATGCAAGAGCTTGGGTAGTTAACCTAAAGGAACTAGGATGTGCTCCTCAATGTTTCTAGGCAGCAGCTAATAGCCAGAGCTATGTGCTTCTAATGTGATAGCTCAGCGGGAATATATGTTAACTGATATATTCCAGCTTAGTAATTAGAAACCGAAATCCAGAAACAATGAGAAACCTGTTTACGGGGTCTTGTGTTAAAAATTAGCTATGGGGACGCTGGAATGTTGAAGTACAGCTAATGTACAGCCTAGTTTACGAACCACGTGATACTTAACTGCATTTACTTTCGTTCTCTTAAGAGTTTTGAGAAGAACAGGAACGTGGATAACTTAACTAAATCATAGATGTGTGAACGAAAGGTCGCATTAAAAGAGAGATGCCTCGTAAGGACGAATATCACATTAGTTTTATGAAGTTACAGACTCAAACGCAAACAAAAAATAGAGTGACTATTAAAGGAAACTTAAAGTAAATCAAGCAAACAGCATTGCCCTCTCAAATATCTTGTATATATTAGTCGGTAACCTAATGCATGACCGAGAGCTCATGCATTTCCTGACAGCTGTTGTCAACTGCAGCGTCTGCCGGAGACGACCTCACAAGCCCTCAGGGCGCACACCTATAAATGTCTTTTTTTTACAGTTCAGTGCGTTGTTTTATAGTTCAGTGCGTTGTTTTATAGTTCAGTGCGTTGTTTTATAGTTCAGTGCGTTGTTTTATAGTTCAGTGCGTTGTTTTATAGTTCAGTGCGTTGTTTTACAGTTCAGTGCGTTGTTTTATAGTTCAGTGCGTTATTTTATAGTTCAGTGCGTTGTTTTACAGTTCAGTGCGTTGTTTTACAGTTCAGTGCGTTGTTTTATAGTTCAGTGCGTTGTTTTATAGTTCAGTGCGTTGTTTTACAGTTCAGTGCGTTGTTTTACAGTTCAGTGCGTTGTTTTACAGTTCAGTGCGTTGTTTTACAGTTCAGTGCGTTGTTTTACAGTTCAGTGCGTTATTTTATAGTTCAGTGCGTTGTTTTACAGTTCAGTGCGTTGTTTTACAGTTCAGTGCGTTATTTTATAGTTCAGTGCG
>WNWK01014510.1:32500-35000 GCA_009830355.1 Cherax destructor | reverse complement strand
TCTGTGCTTATTTGCATCTTTTAATGTTCTCGATTATTGTATAAAAGAGCACTTATGCAACGTGAGGTAACCTTAATTATGGGAACAATTCGCCCAGCAGAGGCTCACACACACACACACACACACACACACACACACACACGGCCCCGGTGGCCTGGTGGCTAAAGCTCTCGCTTCACGCACGGAGGGCCCGGGTTCAATTCCCGGCGGGGCGGAAACATTTCGAAGTGTTTCCTTACACACACACACATACAACAGGCCTAGTGTCTAATCGACATGTGCCTATGACAAAATGGTAACTAACTAACACACACACACAACACAAATTGATTGCATCGTATAAAGTCCAGGAGAAACAAATTACTGCTGACTACCGACGATTCCCTTTAGTTGAAGCAAGACTGCTGAGCTGCAAAACGTACAAAGAACTTTCATTCTCCATATATATATATATATATATATATGAGTCGAGCATCTAAGCTACTGGGAACACTTGAAGTCTCTCTATTCCTTGGAAGGAGGTGTTCTTGGAAGATACATCATAATTTACAGCTGAAAAATCCTGGAGGGACTGGTCCCAAACCTGAACAATGAAATAACCTGCATATTAATGACAAAATGAGACTTGGCAGACAGTTCAAAATACGTTCATTAAAAGCAGGAAAGGGACAAGATGACTAAGACAGAACTCAACTAGAGTCACAGGTCCCAGAGTCATCAACGCCCACCCTCCGTACATAAGGAAAATTATCAACAAACTTCTGGCTGTTTTCAAGAGAGTAGACAAATTCCCCAGATCAGTTCCTGACCAGCTGAGTAGTGACTCGCTGGATGGCCAGCATGAGGCCAGCATGCTTGATTCACCGGGAGGCCTGGTCCAGGACCGGGTTGCAGGGTCACTGAGTCCTTGAGAGCATCCTTCAGGTATAATTTAGGTGGGTCTTGCATGTAGCAGGCCCAGCGCTGTATCACTGAGCTACGAGGCTTACATAGGAAGATTTCAGCGACAACACTTCTGTGAAACGTCTCCGTCTGTGGCCACGGTCTGTGACACGTCTCCGTCTATGGCCACGGTCTGTGACACGTCTCCGTCTGTGGCTACGGTCTGTGACCCTAATGTCTTCTTCCCACAGCCCTTGAAATTATTTTTTGTGTGTATATTTGGAACCATTCCTTCTATAAGTTCCCAGGTGTAAATTTTAATGTTTCCAGCCTACGTTCCACGAAGTACAAATCAATAAAAATATAGAAGGGGTACAGTTCATTATGCCGGGTGAGCGCCCCGGCATAATGCCGTGAAGAAAATCAAAGGCCTACCATACACGGGGGTCTTTTTTCGTCAGTGCATTATGCCGGGTAGCAGCCGTTAGCATGACGTAACGGCCTGCCGCCACACTCCACAGTGACTCCTCAGTGCTCACGTGGCTGCCGTGGTGAGAGGAAGTGTTGCACTTTTGTCTCTCATCCGCCCCATCTTTTGTCCGGTGTTCCCTTTGGTTTTGGGGCTATACATGTTTGATTATGGGTAAAAGAAAGTCTTAACACCTGAAACTATAGCTTAAATCATAGGGCTTCGCAAAGCTGGGCACCAGACGAAAGAAATAGTGGATAATGTTGGTGTGTGTGAGCGTTCAGTGAGGAACTGGGTGCAGCGTTTCAAGACTGGTGGCGATGTCGAGTTACCGTCTGCCAAACGTCGGCTGGCCCCTCCAAGAAGACATCTGTTCGCACCGTAACTGTGTTAAAGAAGCAGTTAGAGAGTTCACCTAAGATAACTGCTAGAGAATTGAAAGAAAATAACCCACATCTTCTCTCAGAGGTGTCTGTAAGAAATGTTAACAGAAGTGTGTCAGAACTGTGTTACAGTAGTCACCGCCAGGTTAAGAAACCGATCCTATCTAAGCCACAGAAGAAACGTATGCTGGATTATGCAAAGAAATATCTTCACTGGACTCCTCAACAGTGGTCTGAATTACTTTGGAGTGATGAAGCAACCTTCACCGTCACCTGTAACTGTAGGGGACATGTGTACCGGCCCAGAGATAGTGACCCGCTAGACCCACGCTACACCTGTGGGACCACCAAACACCCAGACTTGCTCATGGTTTGGGGGTGTTTCAGTGCTCAGAGTGTTGGTGAACTCATTGTGCTTCCAAGAAACCAGTATATGAACCAATATAATTACCTGGAGTTATTGTGTGACAATTTACCTGAGACGTTTGACAAGTGTGGGGCTACGGTTTTTATGCAGGAAGGTGCACTGTGTCATACCGCCAAATCTGTAGTTCAGTGGCTTAAGGACTGTAAAGTGAGGTTCTTTAATGACTGACCAGGCAATTCCCCAGACCTAATCCCTATTGAGAACCTCTGGTCAATAGTGAAACGAAGTTTACTGGGCAAGAATATCAGTTCCATCCCGCGGCTGGAGGCTGCTCTACATAAGGCATGGAATAATATACCTCATCAAACTCTCAAGAAATTGTGAGAGTCTTCCTGCACG
>WNWK01014510.1:0-30000 GCA_009830355.1 Cherax destructor | reverse complement strand
ACAGAGGAGTGGGAAGCTTAAGAGAGTTCAACAGGTCTTGAGAGTCTGGTTTTCCCTGCTAATGTGTATGTATTCACCGACTTGTGTTTCCGAGGATCGAGACTCCGCTTCTGGCCCAGTTTCCTAAACTACTTTGATATCAGATACACTGATTTTGGGTCTTTGGGCGTTATCGTATCTACTCTCAAACCTGTGTATACCTTCAGCCGAGCTAAATGGAAAACTTAGAGCCAAACTTTTGAAGTCAGATAGAGAAAGAGAGAGAGAGAGAGAGAGAGAGAGAGAGAGAGAGAGAGAGAGAGAGAGAGAGAGAGAGAGAGAGAGAGAGAGAGAGAGAGAGAAAGAGGGAGAGAGAGAGTGAGAGCAAACAGCTCATATGTTGTTTGCTTTGTTAACCAGGCCTGCCTGACCATCGCAACCTTACAAGTGTTTGCAGGAAAGACACACGTTGCAGAACAAGCTTTTATCAAGACAACGTTCCACTTTGACCAAGCTTATCCAGTCATATTGTAGCAATAAGACACTACACAGAGCCAGGTGTTTCAATAAAACCTTGTTCTGCAATGTCTTTTCCTTCACAAGAGTCTAGTTCAAGGATCAGGAAGCAACACAAGAGTCTAGTTCAAGGATCAGGAAGCAACACAAGAGTCTAGTTCAAGGATCAGGAAGCAACACAAGAGTCTAGTTCAAGGATCAAAAAGCAACACAAGAGTCTAGTTCAAGGATCAAAAAGCAACACAAGAGTCTAGTTCAAGGATCAAAAAGCAACACAAGAGTCTAGTTCAAGGATCAAAAAGCAACACAGGAGTCTAGTTCAAGGATCAGGAAGCAACACAAGAGTCTAGTTCAAGGATCAGGAAGCAACACAAGAGTCTAGTTCAAGGATCAAGAAGCAACACAAGAGTCTAGTTCAAGGATCAAGAAGCAACACAAGAGTCTAGTTCAAGAATCAAGAAGCAACACAAGAGTCTAGTTCAAGGATCAAGAAGCAACACAAGAGTCTAGTTCAAGGATCAGGAAGCAGCACAATAATAATAATTACACTTAGGACCTGCTTGTCTCCTGGGCTCCACCACTGCCACAGACATCAGCAGGTCAGATACTGAGCGCCGATATGTTACCCATTGCCAGTGTCAGTTCTACACGTATTTAATCTTATAATCTACTGTATTTCTCTCTCGAAAATCTGTTAATGTTGGTTGTGTAGCGAGCGAGGGAGCGCGAGCATAGATAAGGCTAGTTGTGTTGAGGTGGAAGTTCTGCTGTGTGATTGTACATGGCAGGATACAACCTTTGTTAGGTTGTTTGAAGGTGTAGGTTTTCCCTACCTACTTACCTACCTATCTAAATACACTTACATGTCACCCTAGTCTCAGATTATGCCTTCTGAATGACGCCCTGGTCAGTCAGGTTGTTAGAGCAAACTTCTCGCAGTACAACTCTGAAAGAGTTTGAAAGAAAAAAGTTATTTTTTGATAACATTAGTCTGTTGGTAGTTCTCTTAATGTATGACGGGAGGATGTTGTAGAACCTTCAAGTCTTTATGCTTATTGATTTATTCCTTCAGTGTACATATCGCACTCTTGTCATTACGGAATTTTTCACCTCTCATCCCGCTAACGTTATGAGTTACGTGAAGGATATCTGAAGGATGTTTCCTGGGGTGAGTGACCCCGTGGCTTGGTCCCAGACCAGACCTGGAGGATCAGGCCTGATCAACTAGGATTACTGCTGGCCATACCGAGTCCAGCGTAGGAACCACAGCACGGCTGGTCAGGCGCTGATTTGAGGATAAGATAAGATTTTGTTAGGATTTTTAACCCCGGAGGGTTATCCACCCAGGATAACCCAAAAAAGGCAGTGCGTCATCGAGGGACTGTGTCTTATTTCCACTGGGGGGTCCTCAATCTTGTCCCCCAGGATGTGACCCACACCAGCCGACTAACACCCAGGTACCTACTTGCTAGGTGAACAGGATAACAGGTGTAAGGAAACGTGTCGAATGTTTCCACCCCGCCGGGAATCGAACCCGGACTCTCAGCGTATGAAGCGAGAGCTTTGCCAGCCAGGCCAGAGGTTTGTTGGTGATTCCCTGTATACATGGAGGATATTAAAGAGTCAGGGACCTATGACACTTATCGAGTTCTTCCTTAGTGTACTCGTCGAAGCTCTGCTTTTAATTGGAAGTACTTTGCACAGTCTCACGTCTCTTTTTGTCATATGGAGCGATTACAGAGTTCAGGTTTAGAATCAGTCGCTCCAGGATTTTCCAGGAACATATATGCCTTTCTCGCCTACGTTCCAAGGAGTACAGTTGAAGAGAATTCAAGTATTCTCAGTAAATGAGATGCATGACAATGTATACGAACAGTGATTTTTTTTTTAATTTTTTTCCGGCTCAGGAATCTCGCGTGCCTTGAAGGGTCCGTCAGTATACAGAAGTATTCCAGCCTTGAGAGAACAAGTGACTTGAAGAGCATCATATGCTCAGCATCTCTTGTCTTGAAAGTTCTAGTTATCCAGCTCATCATTTTCCTTGCACGAGCAATGAAAACATTGTTGTTATACTTGAGTGCAAGATCTGCCGACAACATTACCCCAAGGTAATGGGACTTTTGCTTTACTCAATGCTTTGAGTTTTCCTGTACTCTGTTACAGACTTTACTCCCTCAGTTCTTCCATAGCGGAGTAATTGAAACTTGCCCTCGTTAAATATCGTATTGCTGTGTGAGGTCCACTGGAAAACTTAATTTATATCTACCTGAAGACTGGCTGTCTCCACGGATGTTGCAATGTTACGTTGATATGATGTATGCTCTTATCATTGTCGGATATAAATAAGAAACAGAAGTGGGGCCACTGCTGTGCCTTGAGGAACAAAGCTTTTCCCTGCAATTGCCTTTAATTTCCTTCTCTTCGGTACTACTCTTTGGATTCTATTTTTTTTATCTAGTTCAATATCCGGTTGTGAGTTTGTGGCGGTATTATATGATTCTTATGACTCTATGTGCCAAGGACACACCCATAATTGTAATTTTAATATCTTTGTATACGAACCTTTTGTATGACATTAACCCTCATGATCTTTTCTTTGTAAACATGAGTCACCCACCCTGGGTTTTGCAAAATGATATGAGGGTTGGGGCAGTCTTGTTGCAGGGTAGAGCAGGGCAAGTACTGCCAGTCAGCTACTTAACAGAGAAATGTAACAGACACCAAGGACGCTATGCCACCATAGCACAGGAAGCTCTGGTTTTAGTTCTGGGAGTGCTAACTTTCTTTTCTGTTTATGTAACAGGGTCTCTGCATCCTGTTATGGTCTCTAGTGACTACAATCCAGTACGTTTCCTTCACTTAATGAGGAACCATCCTCAGAGCCTCACTAGGTGGGCCTTGTTATTACAACTTCTAAACCTGGTGATTCATTACGTGAAGGGAATGGAGATTGTGGTTGCTGATCAAGTGTTTTGTGTGTAAATAGTGTACACCATGTAGTGTATAGATCACTTATCTGTTCTTGTTTTGCAGTGATTTGCGGTAGACGAGTAGATGGAACCTTGGACCACCAAAAAGGAGAAATGCAGGTTGAGCGGAGTTGGAGGTATCAGAACGCCCTATGGTGTGTTTTGGGGGTAGTCACATAAGGTGCCATACCTAGGTAAGGTATGCTCCGTTTTTTTTTTTTTAGGTGCTGGCTGGTATGCCTCACCTGTGTTTTATGTTGGTATAGGGGCTGTTGGACCTAATGTTTTGGGTGAACGTGGGGCTGGCGGTGATGCCCCCCACTTTTATTTGGGTCATATCAAATGATCCAGGGTGTTTTGCTTCTCCAGGACTTTTAAATTTTTTTGGATCACCACTGGGGTGACTCCAGGGTCCTTGGAATGACATGTAGGTGCCGGCCTGGTAGGTCCACCTTTTAGAGGGGTCTTTGGTGATGACTCCAGTGTTTATGGCCACAGTCCCGCCAACAAAATTTATGTGACTATTCACCTGGTTTTTGGGGCCTGATATTTTTCTCCTCTCCCATGCTCTCCTGTTTCTCGTAGAGGTGTGTCATGGGGAACCAGTTTTGTTTATTAAAGATTGCTGTGAGATGGGGGTGGTTATGTGATCTTTCTTTCTACGTAGAATTTAATAAGAATTTTTTTTCTCTCTTTTCACTACTCTTTGATAGTGTTCCTGTTTCAAGCATTGGTGGTGTCATACATACTTTAAATCTGTCTTACAGCATTACTAACATGTGTCAAGATAGATGGGAAATCAATAGGTGTGATACTTAGCTCTTGTGTTTGTTATTAAATGGCACTTCTCAGGGTAGTATGTACAATGTTCACTCTTTACATTATTATCATGTTTATTGTAATTTAGTAAAACGCATCAACGCCAGTGTGTGGCCACCGCTGTGTTGTGATGGTGCCTTTTCCTAACATAGTTTTGTCAAAGCGTGACTGTGGGCTCGTTTGGCATAGAACTTGATCACTTTTATGTGAGGCGAGTTTCACATGTCCGCAATCTTATAGCCTCAGACTATTAAAGTAATTTTACATATGAGCAGTGCCAAAAAGTCTATGATTGTGTGACTAATTCTCCAGTTATAATGTTTATGTTTATTTCCTTTTTTTTTCCCCCTTTTTGCCTAGCGGTGTCCGTGTGGACCCCGCTAGCAGAGTGAGACCTATGGTCTAGGGGTGGGGGTGTTATGCAGGTTTCTGCATGACATTTAAATATATGTAATATATAGCTATTGGAGAAGTGTGCCATAAATTTCAGGTAATTAGGAAAAACAGTAATAATAATGTATAACCTTTAGATAAATGTAAATTATAATTTTAGAAATATGCTGTCCTTTTGGGGAATACTGTAAAGTAAGTTTAAGTGGTGAAATAGAGAAATCCAGCTAGGGAGTTATTTGCCAAATGTTTGTGGTGAGGGTGTAGGCGTCGCGTGGGTTACACATGTGCGCGGCATGGATAGCGGCTGGCGAGACGGAGCCTGTGTTCAGCTAAGTTTGTGATGTTGTATTCCCTTTTGTGTAGCTAACTCAAGCCATAGGCTCTTTTAATGGTGTACCAGTACACACCCTGGGCTCGGACATGGTCGGGGCCCTAAGGGACGAGTGTGAACTGAAGAAATAGGAGGAGATGTGTTCGGGAGGACGGGAGTGGTGGCGTGGCTGACCGCTTAGTGTATTGTTTTTTTTTTTTTTTAAGTGACCACCCGGCCGCCTTCTCCGTCCTGTACTGTTTTTGAGGGGGTTTGGCTAATTGATTTGTGAAGAGGCGTGTTTGGACTGTATATAGTTTAATATAAGTAAATAAATGTATATTTTCTTACCTAGGAATTTTTGTGTGGAACCTTCTGATACCCTAACCCAGTGGAGCACTAAACCACACGGGTAACACCGTAGCTTTGTTTATGGGGATAGACCTGGAAGGCCTAGTTTTACAGGGGTTTTGTGTAACTTTTACCCTTTGCCCTTAGACAAGGCATTAGGCCTCAGGGAAACCCCAATTTCTGCGTAACAGTATGATCATTTAGTTTTGGGTGAGTAGGTGGTTTTTTAGTTGAGTCTTAAATTGATTTTCAGACAAGATTATCTTAATATTTACTGGTAATGAATTCCAGATTCTAGGGCCCTTTATGTGCATAGAATTTTTACATAGGTTGATATGAACACGGGGTATATCAAAAAGTGATCTGTGTCTTGTGTTGTGGTCATGGGTCCTATTAAAGTTGGTGAGGAGAATTTTGAGCGGAGGGTTTATATTAGAGTGTAAAGTTTTATATATGTAGTAGGCACAAGAGTAAGTATGAATGTTCTTTACGGTGAGTAGTTTTAGACTTTTGAATATTGGTGGAGTATGCTGTCTAGAGTGGGAATTTGTTATCATTCTGACTGCGGCCTTTTGTTGTGTTATGAGTGGTCTAAGGTGATTTAATGTTGTTGATCCCCATGCACAGATTCCATAGGTGAGATACGGGTAGATAAGTGAATGATATAGTGCAAGGAGAGCTGATTGTGGTACATAATAGCGTATCTTTGATAATATGCCTACTGTCTTCGAGATTTTCTTGGAAATTTGTTGTATATGTGTTTGGAATTTAAGGCTACTGTCAAGGTGGATTCCTAGGAATTTTCCCTCTGTGAGTCTTGTGATGGGTGTACCATTGAGTGTTATGTTAAGTGGAACATTTGTGGCTTTGCTTCCAAACTGTATGAAGTAGGTCTTGTCAGTATTGAGAGTAAGCTTGTTAGTCGTCATCCATGTTGATATTTTCTGTAATTCGGCATTAACAGTGTTGGCCAGTATAACTGAATTTGGGTGAGAGAAGACATATGTTGTGTCATCTGCAAATAAAATGGTTTGAGTAGTTGTGATGCATTCGGTAGGTCATTTATGTAAATGAGGAATAGGAGTGGCCCCAGGACACTTCCTTGAGGGACTCCGACTGTAATTTGTTGTGTGGAAGAGTTCGCTCCATTTGTGTACACGTATTGGCTTCTGTTGGTGAGGTATGACTTTAGGTAGTTGAGTGGGTGCCCCCTTATACCATAGTGTGCTAATTTTGTGAGCAGTAAATCATGGTCGACTGTATCAAAAGCTTTGCGTAGATCAATGAAGATTCCCAGTGGGACTTCTTTCTTCTCAAGTGCGGTGTATATTAACCACGGATGTTGATACGATGTTCTCTTCTTATTACCACGGCACTGTTCTCTGGGTTTATTTTACACTTCCTTATCTCTCCCTTCAGTATGTTATGGCAGTGTGCAGATTTTGGTACAAAGCTCAGTATCCCGTAGTTCGATTGCTAGTGCACTCAGCTCAAACAGTGAGGTCAATGGTTCGATCCCCGGTACGGGTGGAAACAGTAGGACGTGTTTTCTTAAAACACCTGCTGTCCCTGTTCACGTATCAGTAAAATAGGTACTTCTGTGTTAGTCGATTGGTGTGGGTCGCATCCTGGGAACAAAATTAACCTAATTTGCCCGAAATGCTCTGCATAACAAGCGGCTTTCTATATAGTAGTATGTCATTGATGTCATCTAGGCCTGTATACCTTGTATCATGTACTTGCAGAAATAAAGATTATTATTATTTAGTACTTTTCAGGCATATATTATCATGTATCTACCTCTCCTCCGCTCCAGTGAGTACATGTTTAGAACTTTAAGGAGTCCCCAATAATTTTAATGTTTCATTTGATCTAAGAGGACCTTAAATGATCTCTGTATCTGTTCCATTTCTGATATCTCCCCGCCTTGAACGGGGAGGATATCAGAACAGTACCCTAAACGAGAGAGCACTAGCTATTTGAATAATAATAATAATAATAATAATAATAATAATAATAATAATAAAGTAGAAGTGATGCAAGGAGGGAAGAGTATATGGAGAGAAAAAGAGAGGTTAAAAGAGTGGTGAAGCAATGTAAAAAGAGAGCAGATGAGAGAGTGGGTGAGATGTTATCAGCAAATTTTGTTGAAAATAAGAAAAAGTTTTGGAATGAGATTAATAAGTTGAGGAAGCCTAGAGAACAAATGGATTTGACAATTAAAAATAGGAGAGGAGAGTTATTAAATGGAGAGTTAGAGGTATCGGGAAGATGGAGGGAATATTTTGAGGATTTGTTAAATGTTGATGAAGACAGGAAGCTGTGATTTCGTGTGTAGGGCAAGGAGGAATAACATCTTGTAGGAGTGTGGAAGAGCCAGTTGTGGGTGTAGGGAAGTTCGTGAGGCAGTGGGTAGAATGAAAGGGGTAAGGCAGCTGGGATTGATGGGATAAAGATAGAAATGTTAAAAGCAGGTGGGGATATAATTTTGGAGTGGTTGGTGCTATTATTTAATAAATGTATGGAAGAGGGTAAGGTACCTAGGGATTGGCAGAGAGCGTGTATTGTTCCTTTGTATAAAGGCAAAGGGGACAAAAGAGAGTGCAAAAATTATAGGGAATAAGTCTGTTGAGTGTACCTGGTAAAGTGTATGGTAGAGTTATTATTGAAAGAATTAAGAGTAAAACAGAAAGCAGGATAGCAGATGAACAAGGGGCTTTAGGAAAGGTAGGGGTGTGTAGACCAAGTGTTTACAGTGAAACATATAGGTGAACAGTATTTGGATAAGGGTAAAGATGTTTTTGTGGCATTTATGGATTTGGAAAAGGCGTATGATAGGGTAGATAGGGGGCAATGTGGCAGATGTTGCAGGTGTATGGAATAGGAGGAAGGTTACTGAAAGCAGTGAAGAGTTTTTATGAGGATAGTGAGGCTCAGGTTAGAGTGTGTAGGAGGGAAGGGGACTATTTCCCAGTAAAAGTGGGCCTTAGACAAGGATGTGTGATGTCACCGTGGTTGTTCAATATATTTATAGATGGGGTTGTAAGAGAAGTGAATGCGAGGGTCTTGGCAAGAGGTGTTGGGCTAAAAGATAAAGAAGCAAATACAAAGTGGGAGTTGTCACAGTTGCTTTTTGCTGATGACACTGTGCTTTTGGGAGATTCTGAAGAGAAGCTGCAGAGGTTGGTGGATGAATTTGGTAGGGTGTGTAAAAGAAGAAAATTGAAAGTGAATATAGGAAAGAGTAAGGTGATGAGGATAACAAAAAGAATAGGTGACGAAAGATTGGATATCAGATTGGGGGGAGAGAGTATGGAGGAGGTGAATGTATTCAGATATTTGGGAGTGGACATGTCGGCGGATGGGTCTATGAAGGATGAGGTGAATCATAGAATTGATGAGGGGAAAAGGGTGAGTGGAGCACTTCGGAGTCTGTGGAGACAAAGAACCTTGTCCATGGAAGTAAAGAGGGAATGTATGAGAGTATAGTTATACCAACGCTCTTATATGGGTGTGAAGCATGGGTGATGAATGTTGCAACGAGGAGAAGGCTGGAGGCAGTGGAGATGTCATGTCTGAGGTCAATGTGTGGTGTGAATATAATGCAGAGAATTCGGAGTTTGGAAATTAGGAGGAGGTGCGGGATTACCAAAACGATTGTCCAGAGAGCTGAGGAGGGGTTGTTGAGGTGGTTTGGACATGTAGAGAGAATGGAACGAGACAGAGTGACTTCGAGAGTGTATAAATCTGTAGTGGAGGGAAGGCGGGGTAGGGGTCGGCCTAGGAAAGGTTGGAGGGAGGGGGTAAAGGAAGTTTTGTGTGCGAGGGGCTTGGATTTCCAGCAAGCATGTGTGAGCGTATTTGATAGGAGTGAATGGAGGCATATGGTTTTAATACTTGACGTGCTGTTGGAGTGTGAGCAAAGTAACATTTATGAAGGGATTCAGGGAAACCGGCAGGCCGGACTTGAGTTCTGGAGATGGGAAGTACAGTGCCGGCACTCTGAAGGAGGGGTGTAAATGTTGCAGTTTTATAACTGTAGTGTAAAGCACCCTTCTGGCAAGACAGTGATGGAGTGAATGATGATGAAAGTTTTTCTTTTTCGGGCCACCCTGCCTTGGTGGGAATCGGCCGATGTGTTAATAAAAAAAAAAAAAAAAAATAATAATAATAATAATAGAAGCAGCGAGCAAGAGAGAGGTGAAGGTTTATAAACTAAAAGAGGAGGCAGTTAGGGTAAGATATAAACAACTATTGGAGGATAGATGGGCTAGTGAGAGTGTAGGCAATGGGGTCGAAGATGTATGGGGGAGGTTTAAGAATGTTGTGTTAGAGTGTTCAGCAGAAGTTTGTGGTTACAGGAAAGTGGGTGCGGGAGGGAAGAAGAGCGATTGGTAGAATGATGATGTAAAGAGTAAGGGAGAAAAAGTTAGCACTCAACCTGGGTTTCCTGGCGACTTTCATATTAATTTGAGTCCTCGGAGTCCTGTCCTGACTTAACACAAGCTCATCCCCACCTTACTACCCCATCATACCCCACCTACCAGCATCACCACTCCCTTGCATCACCACCACATCCTTCCACTTTCTACCACCACACTTCACAACCACCACCACATTCCTCCACCACACCTTCACAACGGTGCGCTTCTCTCAGCATTTCAACACCAGAATCCCAGTGACTATACACCCCGCAACATACATCCACATCTGTACCAGGAGCAAGTATTCTATCTCTGTCTCACTCTGTACAGATGTCTCTCAAGTAATGGGTCAGCGATAAACAAAGCACTTCGCCGTTATTTACACCTATTATCGACCGTTAACAGTTGCGATACGTATCACAACAGGAACCAGCTCTCGTTAACGGATCAAGGGCCAGACTTGTAAGATAGTATCACTGGCAGGTCTGACTGGATGACTGGCTTGTTTGTCGTCTAGAGTGTCTACATATTTGTGGTCTCTTCCTTCCTATTCCTGTTTGTCACCTCCCTCACTGTCTGCCAGTTTATCCTCTCTCGCCCTGTTTATTGATTTGTGTGTGTATTCCTGTCTTCATGTCGTCTCATCTTCCTTTGTCTTTGGTTTTTCCTTTCTCTCGACCGTCTTTTTTTTTTTTTTTGCATCTCTCATTTTTCGTCTGTTTTCCTTTAAGAACTCCAAAGAAAATTTACTGTATGATTAAGAGCTTTGGCGCTGTTCATACTCTGGGTAGTCTTGAAATAGATACCAGTAACTATATGGGTAACCGAGTGGACACAGCTGCGACCTTGGCTAGCGAGCGAACTAGAAAAGTAATGTTCTTCTTATCCCCTACAAGATCCACAAGAAATGCTGCAGTAACTTTACCATGTTAGACAGATCGTGGTCGTCTTGGACAGTCTAGTGGTCGTCCTAGTACTACTCTGACCTTTGTCCAATTATATCTAAGATGTTGCTACTTCGTCTCTGGTTGCTGTTCTATCTTTTGGTTGTAAATGGTATAGTGACACCCAAAAATATGTAAGAAAAAAACACTTATGTAAGGTTCACAGCATTGATTAAATGGAACGTTTCGCCACACAGTGGCTTCATCAGTCCAGTACAAAAAAGAATGTAATAAATGGTTTTGAAAACCGACAAGTTGAAGAACTGAGACACTTATGCAACATATGGGAATCTTCAATAAAGATTCCCATATGTTGCATAAGTGTCTCAATTCAACAAAAAAGAATGGCTGAAGGAGTTTGAGGTAATCAGTCCATCAATCTTTTCAAGATTGATGGACAGATCACATCGACTCCAGGCTAAGGGACTGATTACCTCAAACTCCTTCAGATCTTCAACAATTCTTCTTTGTATTGGACTGATGAAACCACTATGTGACGAAACGTTTCCACAATAAAGATACCCAAATGTTACACATGTGTCTAGTTTATCAACTTGTCGGTTCTGTGAACCATTTATCTTGAACATGATTGTGTGTGACAGTAACCACCAGGTTCCACGCTGTAATTAATAGAAGTCTCGGTGCCAGTACTCCTGTTTCCGCACTCAAAATTATTATTAACTTCCAGAGGTAAATTATTGCTGGGAATCTATCTATGTTGCCGCTCTGGCTGGGTATGTGATGTATACCACCTTCCAAGTAGGGCACGTCATCTTAAGGCAGCTATTCTGGCTGGGCATATCTGTATGATACCTACTTGAAACAGCCACACCATGAAATCCTGGTACAGTGGCTCCTTTTTTTGCGACTCCATTGCTAAATCTCTGGCCCACCTTATGGCCATGACCTACCTGCACTAATGAGCCCCCGCCCACTTGTAGAAATACCTTCAAATGTTGCATCCCGCCACCATTGCTGCTGCTACTGGCTCCAGTATAAGTCTCCCTCTTCGTGCTTCTCTATTACGTTAATAAAGTCTCTTGTGCAAACGAAGTTAAGATCTAGGTATGGCACATATGTCAGTCATCAGTGGGTCGGAATTATGCCTTTGATCTAATGGTACTTGATGGGACCATCGTTGCTGGTTATTTGTCTTGATGCGACCGGGGTATCTTGTGGGGTACCTTGCGGGTTAGCTTGTGGGGTACCTTGCGGGGTACCTTGCGGGTTAACTTGCGAGGTATCTTACTGGGTATCTTGCGGGGTATCTTGCAGGGTATCTTGCGAGGTATCTTGCGAGGTATCTTGCGAGGTATCTTGCGGGGCATCTTGCGGGGTATCTTGCAGGGTAACTTGCAGAGTATCTTGCGGGGTATCTTGCGAGGTATCTTGTGGGGTATATTGCGGGATTTCTTTTGGGGTATCTTGCGGGGTATCTTGCGGGGTATCTTGCGAGGTATCTTGTGGGGTATATTGCGGGATTTATTTTGGGGTATCTTGCGGGGTATCTTGCGGGGTATCTTGCGGTGTATCTTGCGGGGTATCTTGCGGGTTAACTTGCGAGGTACCTTACGGGGTATCTTGCAGGGTATCTTGCAGGGTATCTTGCGGTGTAGCTTGCAGGGTATCTTGCGAGGTACCTTACGGGGTATCTTGCAGGGTATCTTGCAGGGTATCTTGCGGTGTAGCTTGCAGGGTATCTTGCAGAGTATCTTGCGGGGTATCTTGCGGGGTATCTTGCGGGGTATCTTGCAGGGTATCTTGCTGGGTATCTTGCAGGGTATCTTGCAGGGTATCTTGCTGGGTATCTTGCGAGGTATCTTGCGGGGTATCTTGCGGGATATCTTGCGAGGTATCTTGCTGGGTATCTTGCAGGGTATCTTGCTGGGTATCTTGCGGGGTATATTGCGGGGTATCTTGCAGAGTATCTTGCGGGGTATCTTGCGGGGTATCTTGCTGGGTATCTTGCAGGGTATCTTGCTGGGTATCTTGCAGGGTATCTTGCGGATGTCTTGCAGGGTATCTTGCGGGGTATCTTGCTGGGTATCTTGCAGGGTAGCTTGCTGGGTATCTTGCAGGGTATCTTGCGGGGTGTCTTGCAGGGTATCTTGCGGGGTATCTTGCGGGGTATCTTGCGGGGTATCTTGCAGGGTATCTTGCTGGGTATCTTGCAGGGTATCTTGCAGGGTATCTTGCGGGGTATCTTGCGGGGTATCTTGCAGAGTATCTTTCGGGGTATCTGTGTAGCTTGTTAGCGTTGTATCACCTTAATCTCCATCATGGTTAATCGTAAATAGATTCTCTGGTGTGAACTGTAACTGGCATTTGTTCCCACATAAATGCCATAAGCAGTTGTTTATATAGTAAGACTTCCCTCTGGAATGCTTATAAAAAATATTTAAAGCAAATATTTTTACTGGATATTATTTTTTGTGAGCCAGAGGTTAGCGCCTCTTATCTTCACTACCTATTAACTTTTACTTATATACGAAAATATAATCGAGGTCTTCAGGAAGAAGTTCGCGTGTGTCGAGTAAGACACAAGTACACATAGCAGCAGCATCAGGATATCTGATGGATACGTGACGGATGTTTCCTGGTGTCAGCGCCCCCGCGGCCAGGTCACAGACCAGGCTTCCTGGTGGATGTAGGGCAGATTTGTCAGGCTGTTACTGCTGGTCGCACGCGGACCAATGTGCTAACCACAGCCAGGTTGGTGAGGAACTGATCTGTGGCTCTTGTCGAGTTCCCTCTTGAAGACAGCCAGAGGTTTGTTGGTCAATTCCCCTTATGTACGAAGAACACTGAGAAGTCAGGGACCTCTGACACTCAGAGTTCTCTCTTATTGTACTCTGCACCTTCTGCCAAGTCTCATGTTTTCATATGTAGTGATTTCGGTGTCCAGGTTTGGGACCAGTCCCTCCAGGATTTTCAGAGTGTAAATTATAATGGGTATGTGGGTCAGGGGGCCACCAGCAGCAACAGCCTGGTTGACAAGGCAAGCACCAGACTAGCCTGGTCCAAGGCCGGGCTCGGGGAGTCGAAAAACTCTCTGAACTCATCATAGGTATAATCAAGGTTTGATGTACGTTTTTCTTCAACTGTATTCCAAGGAATACAGTTGAAGGGACTCCAAGTGTTCCTAGTAGTTTGTATATTTGAATGTATGCAGACAGTGAAAGTTCTCTCTGCTTTTTCTAGCTCAACAATGGCGCTTGCCTTGATGGTGGTGGTTAGTATACAAGAGTATTCCAGCCTGGAGAGAGCAAGTGACTCCAGAATCATCACTGGCTCTGCATTTCTTGTCTTGAAAGTTCTAGTAATCCAGCCTGACGTTTCCCTTGTGGTCGCTATAGCGACACTGTCGTGATCCTTCCATGTGAGATCTGACATCATCACTCCCAAGCCTCGTGCAATGGACTTTCGCTCTACTGAATGGTTTGAGAGAGACCCATAATCCCCTTCAATGATTCGTCCTTCAGGAAACGTCATAATGTTGTCTAAAGCCAACTGGAAGACTTTGATTTATATTCGCTTGAAGATTTACTGTAACTTTCGACGAACGTCACTCGCATAGGGATTCTGATGTTATCAGCCAGAGTTGTTACAGTGATGTGGTTTATGTTGTTTCTGTAACGGATATAAGAATAAGAAACAGAAAAGAGAAGAGTATTGTGCCTGGAGGAACAGAACTTTTCACTGTGGCAGCCTCCGATTTAACTTTGTTTACCACTACTCTCTGGGGTCTATTTGTTGAGAAGTTAAATTATCAATCTACCCATTTTTCCAGTTATTCCTTTAGCACGCATTTCGTGTGCTATCACACCATGGTCGCCCTTGTTGACGACTCTTATTGTCGCTCCCAAAATTACATGGTTCGTTTTCATACACTAGTTAGAGCGAAAATATTCGCGTTATTTCTATACCATAGGATGTTGGTTATTCGGATATGTTGACTGCTTATTCATGGTTCCTGGGGGTCATCCTCACTTCCTCCTGGTATCGAAACTAAGCCTCCTTGTTGCTGGCCTGATCCGTCAGGCTATTTGTGATAGTTGCATGCAGTCCAGTGTAAACATTACAGCCATGCTGATCCGATAGATCTGTTCCAGCTTAGTTCTTAAGAGCCATAGTCGAGCACATTTGTATGTTGTTTTTGGTCATACAATAAAAGTTACATACCACTGTGGGAATTGGAATTGTCTAAATTTCGCTTTATTTATTTATTTAAATTTTTTTTTTATATATGTTTGGAGGAAAACATGAATTTCCAACAATAAGACAGCAAGAGGTGTTAGTAATTCCCCTTATATAGCAGGAAGTAACCCGCTTGTTGTGTACAGTGTGGGGACGAGTTGTTCAGATAAGGGCAACCTGTGTGCATCCCTAACAAAGACTGAGTCTTGCACACCTGACGCGCTCTCAAGAATGCCTTCCAGTTGTCCCTGTTTGGATAACTTAGTCACCTACAGCGATGCTCCCACAGACGTGAAGACTGGTTTCTTGACCCTCCGGCACTTCAAGGTATTATTGTACAACTTCTCCTTACTCCTCACCACGTTCCCAGCCTCACCACGTTCCCAGCCTCACCACGTTCCCAGCCTCACCACGTTCCCAGCCTCACCACGTTCCCAGCCTCACCACGTTCCCAGCCTCACCACGCTCCCAGCCTCACCACGTTCCCAGCCTCACAACGTTCCCAGCCTCACCACGTTCCCAGCCTCACCACGTTCCCAGCCTCACCACGTTCCCAGCCTCACCACGCTCCCAGCCTCACCACGTTCCCAGCCTCACCACGCTCCCAGCCTCACCACGTTCCCAGCCTCACCACGTTCCCAGCCTCACCACGTTCCCAGCCTCACAACGTTCCCAGCCTCACCACGTTCCCAGCCTCACCACGTTCCCAGCCTCACCACGTTCCCAGCCTCACCACGTTCCCAGCCTCACCACGTTCCCAGCCTCACCACGTTCCCAGCCTCACCACGTTCCCAGCCTCACCACGTTCCCAGCCTCACCACGCTCCCAGCCTCACCACGTTCCCAGCCTCACAACGTTCCCAGCCTCACCACGTTCCCAGCCTCACCACGTTCCCAGCCTCACCACGTTCCCAGCCTCACCACGCTCCCAGCCTCACCACGTTCCCAGCCTCACCACGCTCCCAGCCTCACCACGTTCCCAGCCTCACCACGTTCCCAGCCTCACCACGTTCCCAGCCTCACAACGTTCCCAGCCTCACCACGTTCCCAGCCTCACCACGTTCCCAGCCTCACCACGTTCCCAGCCTCACCACGTTCCCAGCCTCACCACGTTCCCAGCCTCACCACGTTCCCAGCCTCACCACGTTCCCAGCCTCACCACGTTCCCAGCCTCACCACGTTCCCAGCCTCACCACGTTCCCAGCCTCACCACGTTCCCAGCCTCACCACGTTCCCAGCCACACCACGTTCCCAGCCACACCACGTTCCCAGCCTCACCACGTTCCCAGCCTCACCACGTTCCCAGCCTCATCTTCTTGACAATTTTTTTATCTGACAGATTAGGTTACTGAACATAAACCTATAAAAACGTACATTTAACAATAATAAAAAAAAAACACGAGTGGCGACACGGAACGTTCGAATCTACAAGAGTAAGACTCGTTCAAAGTGAGTTTAATGATGCTAAGAGTCGAGTGAATGCTGACGAGAAGTTGCAAAACAAGAAGTAAGAGACATGACCAACAGTTCAGTATCGTTATTTTCATAAAGTTTCGCCTGTAAGGTAGACTTCTTCAGTCTAATACAGAGGTTACTTAACAGAGACAGAAGCAGCAGTAGTGAGGTAAAGATGATGTTATCACTCCATCAACATTGAAGATGTAATCCTCCTCAGTTCTTATATTCTTACTTCTAAATTTTAATAGCCGTTCCTCCCCCCCCCCCTCCCCCGACTCCTGTGACGTCATCTTTTATTTTCCGCACCTCCCTTTTGGCTCCATTATAATGCTTCAACTTCACATTGCTCAAGACTGTGAAGCTCAAGACTTCAGGGACTGATCACCTCAAAACTACTTCAAAGCTAATAGACTGATCACATCATCTTTACCTCTCTTCTACAGCTGTCTCCATATTTATCACCTCCGCATTCGAATGAACAAGCCTACTGTGTAGGCAAGAGGCTTGGCAGACGGTGCAAAGTACCCGTAATTAAAAGCAGAGGTACAATTAGTACACCATAAGAGATAACTCAATAAGTGTAAAGGGACCAGGACTTTTAAAATTTTAACACCTTACCGTCAAACAAGGGAAATAAGCAAGAGGCCCCTAATTGTCTTCAAGAGGTAACATGGTGAGTTCCTCTAGTTAGTCCCTGATCAGCCTACGTCGCTCTGAGTGCTGGCACCAACAGCCTGATTTATCAGGCCATCAGCAAGAGGCCGGGTCTGGGATCTGGCCGAGGAAAAAGCGACCTCTGGTACTGTCCATAGGGAAATAATCCATTGAGAGGGATGTTGTATACCTGGAGAGGGTTTCGGGAGTGAACGCCCCCTGGCCCGGTCTGTGACCAGGCCTCATGGATGTCACAACTATCATTCATTTTAGAAATAGAAATTAGAAGTTTCAATCCATCCCGGACTTGACAATGATTCAAGACAGAGCAAAACTACATATATTATGCATTTTCAGTTTAAATATTAGTTTTGACTTGTTGCAGTCACGGTATTGTTGCAGTCACGGTATTGTTGCAGTCACGGTATTGTTGCAGTCACGGTATTGTTGCAGTCACGGTATTGTTGCAGTCACGGTATTGTTGCAGTCACGGTATTGTTGCAGTCACGGTATTGTTGCAGTCACGGTATTGTTGCAGTCACGGTATTGTTGCAGTCACGGTATTGTTGCAGTCACGGTATTGTTGCAGTCACGGTATTGTTGCAGTCACGGTATTGTTGCAGTCACGGTATTAATACCTTTCAGTCTTCAGAGTGGTTGCCAGCAGACAACTCGAAGCGCAACATACAAGTTGCAGTTAAAAATACCGAACACAGCCGTAGTGTTGCAGCCTCCTAAGAAACACTTGAAGATCTTGTGTGGACGAACAAAAACAAAAAAAATGTAATTGTAAATGGTCCAAGTGGGACCGAAACGTCGTCGTAAGCTTCTTTCTATGTGTGGGTTATTTGTGTATTGTTCCAGGCACGGTATTGTTCCAGTCACGGTATTGTTCCAGTCACGGTATTGTTCCAGTCACGGTAGTGTGACTTTTTGCTCTTTAAGAGCCCATGTTTAGCGTCCACCACTAACGCTAGTCAACGAGAACATTTGTATTGTCCTCCCCACAGTATCTCGGCCCCGTGACAAAACCATCGAATTGGTCACAGGTATTAGAAAATGAAGTGCAGTTTTTGGTCGCCATATTTAAGGAAGGTTGGTACTGGACGGTATCCAGCTCCCAGAGACGATGATAACACGGGCTGGGAAGGTTGGTACTGGACGGTATCCAGCTCCCAGAGACGATGATAACACGGGCTGGGAAGGTTGATACTGGACGGTATCCAGCTCCCAGAGACGATGATAACACGGGCTGGGAAGGTTGGTACTGGACGGTATCCAGCGCCCAGAGACGATGATAACACGGGCTGGGAAGGTTGGTACTGGACGGTATCCAGCTCCCTGATACGATGATAACACGGGTAGGGAAGACAATTGCTCTCAGCCCGCTTGGAAGAGCTACATTAATTCAAAGCCTTGATAGTGTGTGTCAGCAAAGAATGTTTTTTACACATGTCAAATGTAGCATGTCAGTCATATCTCAAGGTAAGCAGATGCGAAATAAATATGAAGTTGCATTCGCGACGTGTTTATAAAATGCCCTGAAAACTTTAAATCTAGACATTAAGTACATATATGTACATAGTTTGATCGTTTCCCTGCCTCTAGAAAGGATATTAAATCACTTAAATAATATTATCATAAAGTAACTGAGGGCACCAGCTTCTGCTAGTCATGTATTTTATACACGTAACAATTTTTTTTTCATCTGCAGAACTGCACATGAACGTGGAGTGGTGTTTGTGGCTAGGCTATATTTGTCTTGGGAAGCAGACGCTCAGAAAGCCTGTTATTTTGATCTTGCTTTGTAGCAGACTTCTGTCTTAGTTATACAACCTTGTTTCTTATTGTTCAGTGTTGACGGCCCCCACTCAGGGCTGGAGAAATATCAGAACTGGAACAAATACAGAGATCGTCTTAAATACGAACTCACTGGAGGGGAGATACATGATAATATATACCTGGAAAGTACTCGAGGGCCTGGTCTCAAATCTGCACACTGCCATAACAACATACTGGAGTGAGAGATATGGGAGGAAGTGTAAAATAAACCCAGTGAGAAGCAGGGGTGCGGTGGGAACAATACGGGAGCACTGTATCAACATCCGGGGTCCCAGACTATTCAGCATCTTACCAGAAAATATCAGATGCACGGCTGGAACAAGTGTAGAAGCCTTCAAGAGGAAACTAGACAAGTATCTTCACCAGGTGTCAGATCAACCAGGCTGTGATGAATATGTGAGGCAGCGGGCCTCTAGGCAAGCACCAGACGAGCTTGCCTGGTCAAGCTGGTCATTAAAGGTATATCAAAGGTCTATAAACAACAGGTGCGCGACGAATACACTAAGAGAGAACTCGATAAGTATCAGAGGTCCCCTACTCAACACCCTCTCTCCGTGGGGGAATTACCTACAAACCCCTGTCTGTCTTCAGAAACGAACTGGACAAGTTTCTTAAATCATTTCTTAATCAAACCATACCAAAGGGCGGGAATAGAACCCGCGACCAAAGAGTCCAATTAGGTATATTTATACACCATTGGAAGGTTAGTATAGGCACCACTGTGACCACAACTGCAAATTTTTACAGACTTGCATTTGTGGTCACAGTGTTGCCGTGGTGCCTATGCTAACCTTCCTATGGACGAATCTTATTATAGCCAGCTGGCCCAGTGGCTAGCGCGTCGGTCTGGAGTTTTATGACTCTCTGATCGCGGGTTCTATCCCCGCCCGTGGTATGGTTTGTTTGCAATCGTGTCATTACGATTTCGTGAGTCATTTCCTAACCAGCTGGGCTGTGGTTCGCACGTTGGAGTGCATGCGACCAGCATTAACAGTCTGGTTGATCAGACCCTGATCCATCAGGAGACGTGGTCTGGGAATGGGCCGCATCCTTCAGGTAGCCTATCGTGTGCCAAGTGATCAACCAGGCCAATACACTCTTCAAAATTTCAAAACATCTTTCCGTATTTTTCAAATAGTAACGAATGAAGACATAATCATTAACTTCATCTAACTTAGGAGAGTTCTATCTAGAATATCCCAACAAAGTAATGTGGCTAATTTCCACTCGTGTCTTCTAGCATGTGGCCCACAACAGCCGATTAAACCCTTGGTAGGTGAACCTAAGTATCAGGTGTGGAGAAACTTGTGCATATACGTACCTCAGCTCACTCAGTACTTGATCCCGGGTCTTTGTTGGTTAAGTCGAACTCTACACCACTGAACTGCAAGACACCAGCAATTGTGCAGTCACCGAGTGGGTCGTTATGTGAGGAAGACTGACGTCCAGCAGACGTTTTTACCGACGACGAACGTTTCACCCCGCCATCGATGATTTCCGAGACATCCTGCTTATTAGATACCTCCGCAGTGTGCTGCGGAGGTATCCAAGTGTGCTGCGGAGGTATCCAAGTGTGCTGCGGAGGTATCCAAGTGTGCTGCGGAGGTATCCAGGTGTGCTGCGGAGGTATCCAGGTGTGCTGCGGAGGTATCCAGGTGTGCTGCGGAGGTATCCAGGTGTGCTGCGGAGGTATCCAGGTGTGCTGCGGAGGTATCCAAGTGTGCTGCGGAGGTATCCAGGTGTGCTGCGGAGGTATCCAAGTGTGCTTCGGAGGTATCCAAATGTGCTGCGGAGGTATCCAGTGTGCTGCGGAGGTATCCAGGTGTGCTGCGGAGGTATCCAAGTGTGCTGCGGAGGTATCCAAGTGTGCTGCGGAGGTATCCAAGTGTGCTGCGGAGGTATCCAGTGTGCTGGAGGTATCCAAGTGTGCTGCGGAGGTATCCAAGTGTGCTGGGAGGTATCCAGGTGTGCTGCGGAGGTATCCAAGTGTGCTTCGGAGGTATCCAAGTGTGCTGCGAGGTATCCAAGGTGTGCTGCGGAGGTATCCAAGTGTGCTGCGGAGGTATCCAAGTGTGCTGCGGAGGTATCCAAGTGTGCTGGAGGTATCCAGGTGTGCTGCGGAGGTATCCAAATGTGTGGAGGTATCCAAGTGTGCTGGGAGGTATCCAGTGTGCTCGGAGGATCCAAGTGTGCTGCGGAGGTATCCAAGTGTGCTGCGGAGGTATCCAAGTGTGCTGCGGAGGTATCCAAGTGTGCTTCGGAGGTATCCAAGTGTGCTGCGAGGTATCCAAGTGTGCTCGGAGGTATCCAAGTGTGCTGCGGAGGTATCCAAGTGTGCTGCGGAGGTATCCAAGTGTGCTGCGGAGGTATCCAGGTGTGCTGCGGAGGTATCCAAGTGTGCTGGAGGTATCCAAGTGTGCTGCGGAGGTATCCAGTGTGCTGCGGAGGTATCCAAGTGTGCTGCGGAGGTATCCAAGTGTGCTGCGGAGGTATCCAAGTGTGCTGCGGAGGTATCCAAGTGTGCTCGGAGGTATCCAAGTGTGCTCGGAGGTATCCAAGTGTGCTGCGAGGTATCCAAGTGTGCTGCGGAGGTATCCAAGTGTGCTGCGGAGGTATCCAAGTGTGCTGAGGGATCCCGTGGCTGGAGGTATCCAAATGTGCTGCGGAGGTATCCAAGTGTGCTGCGGAGGTATCCAGGTGTGCTGCGGAGGTATCCAAGTGTGCTTCGGAGGTATCCAAATGTGCTGCGGAGGTATCCAAGTGTGCTGCGGAGGTATCCAGGTGTGCTGCGGAGGTATCCAAGTGTGCTGCGGAGGTATCCAAGTGTGCTGCGGAGGTATCCAAGTGTGCTGCGGAGGTATCCAAGTGTGCTGCGGAGGTATCCAAGTGTGCTGCGGAGGTATCCAAGTGTGCTGCGGAGGTATCCAGGTGTGCTGCGGAGGTATCCAAGTGTGCTTCAGAGGTATCCAAATGTGCTGCGGAGGTATCCAAGTGTGCTGCGGAGGTATCCAGGTGTGCTGCGGAGGTATCCAAGTGTGCTGCGGAGGTATCCAAGTGTGCTGCGGAGGTATCCAAGTGTGCTGCGGAGGTATCCAAGTGTGCTGCGGAGGTATCCAAGTGTGCTGCGGAGGTATCCAAGTGTGCTGCGGAGGTATCCAGGTGTGCTGCGGAGGTATCCAAGTGTGCTGCGGAGGTTTTTGCAGATCAGGTAATGAAGTCTATCAGTCTGAGCTGAGAAACATCAATAACGCACTGAGAATATTGTCAAACATTCCACTATGGTGTTGAAAAAACACTTACGTGCAATTCAGGACATTAATAAATATTCTGAACTGTAAATAAGTATGTTTTTCCACATATTGTCTCTATCACCAGACCAATTTTGGTTCCACTATGGGTTAAGAAGGTACAGGAGCGTCGAAGGCTTCCTTCCAGGACAGCTGGAGTTACTGGGGAAAATGAATTTATGAAGATATCATTATCAAGGAAGCGTAGATAATTGTAGGTGGGTGGCCGCCCTTGATCCAGGAGGAAGGTGCCAGTGTGGTGATCAACATGCAAGGTGTGATCCCTCGCCCGTGGACGCCAACACAATGTTGCTTCATCAGCTGTCCTCGGTACTGCCTCTCACTACCTCACTATGTAGGTACTTCTTGACTACCAGATAAAACTCATGGGAATGTTTTATTTCTGGCGAAGGGCCGCTAGATTCTTCCCATTTTCTTTGCGGGTTTAGTACTTTTCACTTGAATTTAAAGATAATGTGATGCCTATTACCAAGTCTTTCGAGTCATTCCTCTGAGAGAAGCCACAGCTTCTCTCATCAGCGAGATTAACATAAGTTGGGAACACCAGATGCTGGTGTTCCATGCTTGGCGCGTGTCGCAGGCAACCAGCGGGGTACAGGGAGAAAGAATGTGCGCAAGGAGAGTTGCGTGCGCCAGGGCTGGGCGAGGTGTTCACCTGGGAAGTGGGCGAAACATTCTAGAACAAGCAAGGTCATCCGGCAGCTACACGGAGAGGGAAAACAACAACAACAACTTGCATCTTAATGAACGCCTTTGCTGAGTCTCTCATCTGAACTAATCTTTCTGTCTTCTTCGTCTCTTCCTTTCTCTTTCGGCTGTCTTATCACAATTTATATCTTCCTTAACTTCCATTATGTCTTGATTGATGCTTTTCTCTATTTCTCACACATTTTCCCTCGCTTCCTCGGTTGCTAAAAGGTCGTGTCAAGGAGCTGACGCTATCGTGGACTATGATGGTCAACTCCGAACCACCATGGACCACGGTAGTTCACCATGGGATACGGTGGTTCACTATTCACTATGGTGGTCCACTGTGGACTTTGGGTCCGTCATGAGGTGGGAGGTGGGTGACTGTGCTCGCCACAAAACCCCTCCATGTTTGAATTATCACCCACATACCTCCTCCTCCTCCTCCTCCTCCTCCTCCTCCTCCTCCTCCTCCTCCTCCTCCTCCTCCTCACCTTGTTCTACGAGCTGGTTTCCTATTTTGGTCGAAATGGTATAGCTTAACGCAGGAGCCTCCAGATCCAGGCAGTGGTGCCAGCTTGAGCTCAGGGTGACCTCAGATTAACCTCAGGCGTCTCTTATGGACTAGATCGGATTCTCCATTGGATTTTACACTAGATCCTGTTGAAGTGCCTTTCTAACACACTTCACAAGAACCTTAAACTACCAGAATATGTTCTGTTTTCATAGAGGATCCGATATCATGTTCAGTCTTCTGTAAAGGATTTTATTTTGTTTCTTCTCGTTGAACTTCGTTGCTAAACTGAAAAATGAATATAAAACGGAAAGCCGTGTTTTTCTCATTTTCGGTCAAGTGAATTAGGGCCGACTATAAGAGAACCCAATTGATAATGATTTTAAATCACGTTATTAACCACTGCAGTTTCTTTGTGTGTCAGTGAAATGCAAATCCAGACATGCAGGAATTATCCTGTATACGAAACAGCTTAATGTAACTCGTATGTATTTTTCTTCTTTATGATCTGTGTATGGATGGAATGCGAACTGGACAATATTGTCAACACTACGAGTGAACAGACTGAGGCAGGTGCTGGTCTCAATGTGCTGCCAACACTACGAGTGAACAGACTGAGGCAGGTGCTGGTGTCAATGTGGTGCCAACACTACGAGTGAACAGACTGAGGCAGGTGCTGGTGTCAATGTGGTGCCAACACTACGAGTGAACAGACTGAGGCAGGTGCTGGTGTCAATGTGGTGCCAACACTATGAGTGAACAGACTGAGGCAGGTGCTGGTGTCAATGTGCTGCCAACACTACGAGTGAATAGACTGAGGCAGGTGCTGGTGTCAATGTGCTGCCAACACTACGAGTGAACAGACTGAGGCAGGTGCTGGTCTCAATGTGCTGCCAACACTACGAGTGAACAGATTGAGGCAGGTGCTGGTGTCAATGTGGTGCCAACACTATGAGTGAACAGACTGAGGCAGGTGCTGGTGTCAATGTGCTGGGCTTATCTGATGAAAATTGTTATTCACCTTGAACATTTCCAGAATCAGGATCCAGTAATAGTTATCAGAAAGAGCCTTGATACGTTCCTTAAAATAAAAAGTCGTGGAGACAGTGAACTAGAGTTATCTTTCAGACAGGGTTCAAACCTCACCAGTGGGTGGAGTTCTCCTACATGATATTGCCCCGAAGAAATACAACGATAATCTCAAGAGCACCAAGGAGCTGTGTGCCATTGATGAACCATGTAAAAGTGACTAAGATCTTCCACTGATGGAACATTTAGCTGGAGAGAATATCGTATATTTTGTGATGGTGTGACAATTCTTGACCCCCAGGCACCCAGGCACACAGGCATCCAGGCAGAGATCCTGTAATACCTGTACGACCATTTCCCATCAGAAAGACACAACACTGCTACAACCAGCCTGACTCCTCAGTAAATAATGTTCAAATGAAGGCTGAATCCATTTGGTGATAACAGAGGCTAGGTACCGTCCTCGTTGCTATCAGACATTCATGTATACAATACCAACCTCAAAACCTAGTAAGTTTATTCAGGTATACACAAATACAGTTACATAGATTATCATACATAGCATATGTGTAGAGAACCTAGGATAACACAAAAAGGTCAGACAAAGTGACTTATTTCCGTTGGGGTCCTTGTAATACCTTATTATTATACTATGGAGATAATATCTTATTATTATACTATGAAGGAGATAATATCTTATTATTATACTATAAAGGAGATATACTAGGAATAAGGTAAAATGAGTTATTTACATTTACATGTGTTTTAGCTAAAAAAAAATCACTCAACCTTTCTCAGTCAAATCAACCTGTTGGTCGACCAGGTTATATTGTTGAAATGGTTGACTGTGATGATTGTGATGACTGTTTTGAGTCAACATGTCGATGGCTTGAGAATCAGATAGGTCGTGTGTTGCACGCGGTGCAGAGGACAAACCACAGCCCGGCTGGTCGGAAACTAATTTGAGGAACTTGTCCCTCGTGAAGACCGTCAGAGGTTTCTTGATAATGTCCCGTATGCACGGAGGGAGGGCGTTGAAGAGTCGGGGACCTCTGACACTCATCGAGTGTACTCGATGCACCCATTCTTTTATTGTAGGTACTTTGCACCTAAATTACTGTGAACGTTTGAAGTCCTTCAACCTGTGCTACTTGGAACGTATGCGAGAGAGGTACATTATAATCTACACCTGGAAAATTCCAGGACTGGTCCCAAATTTGCTCACACATTATTCCCTATGAACGTAAGAGGATTGGCAGGCGGTGCAAACTACTCAAAATGAAAAGTAGGGTACAGTGCTTAAGAAGGGTCCAAGACTTTTAACTGTCCTCCCATCACACGTAAGGCAGATTACCAACATACCCCTGGACAAGTTTCTCAAGTCACTTTCCGATCAACCGCGCTCTTGGATTTTTGCGCGACTGTCACCAACAGCCTGGTTGATCATGTCGTCCACCTGGAGGCCTGATCTGGGACGGGCCGCCGAACACTCTCCAGGTAAGTAGTGGGGTCAAGTTACTCCAAAGAAACTTGAACGGCCAAGATTTGGTTTCTTCCAATTTTTCATGAATGAGAAGTTTCACGAGTCTGATCCAGGGGCAGAATGATGAGTAACTGTGAGAGAGAATGATGAGTAACTGTGAGGGAGAATGATGAGTAACTGTGAGGGAGAATGATGAGTAACTGTGAGGGAGAATGATGAGTAACTGTGAGGGAGAATGATGAGTAACTATGAGGGAGAATGATGAGTAACTGTGAGGAGAATGATGAGTAACTATGAGGGGGAATGATGAGTAACTGTGAGGGAGAATGATGAGTAACTATGAGGGAGAATGATGAGTAACTGTGAGGGAGAATGATGAGTAACTATGAGGGAGAATGATGAGTAACTATGAGGGAGAATGATGAGTAACTATGAGGGAGAATGATGAGTAACTATGAGGGAGAATGATGAGTAACTGTGAGGGAGAATGATGAGTAACTATGAGGGAGAATGATGAGTAACTGTGAGGGAGAATGATGAGTAACTATGAGGAGAATGATGAGTAACTGTGAGGAGAATGATGAGTAACTATGAGGGAGAATGATGAGTAACTGTGAGGGAGAATGATGAGTAACTATGAGGGAGAATGATGAGTAACTGTGAGGGAGAATGATGAGTAACTATGAGGGAGAATGATGAGTAACTGTGAGGGAGAATGATGAGTAACTATGAGGGAGAATGATGAGTAACTGTGAGGGAGAATGATGAGTAACTATGAGGGAGAATGATGAGTAACTGTGAGGGAGAATGATGAGTAACTATGAGGGAGAATGATGAGTAACTGTGAGGGAGAATGATGAGTAACTATGAGGGAGAATGATGAGTAACTGTGAGGGAGAATGATGAGTAACTATGAGGGAGAATGATGAGTAACTGTGAGGGAGAATGATGAGTAACTATGAGGGAGAATGATGAGTAACTGTGAGGGAGAATGATGAGTAACTATGAGGAGAATGATGAGTAACTGTGAGGGAGAATGATGAGTAACTATGAGGGAGAATGATGAGTAACTGTGAGGGAGAATGATGAGTAACTGTGAGGGAGAATGATGAGTAACTGTGAGGGAGAATGATGAGTAACTATGAGGGAGAATGATGAGTAACTGTGAGGGAGAATGATGAGTAACTATGAGGGAGAATGATGAGTAACTGTGAGGGAGAATGATGAGTAACTGTGAGGGAGAATGATGAGTAACTGTGAGGGAGAATGATGAGTAACTGTGAGGGAGAAAATGAGTAACTGTGAGGGAGAATGATGAGTAACTGTGAGGGAGAATGATGAGTAACTGTGAGGGAGAAAAATGAGTAACTGTGAGGGAGAATGATAACTTCATTCTGTCTTTCCTAAATGAATGAGTCTTGCGCAAGCTTTGCACTTGACAAACAGAGGATCGAGCCTGCAACAGCAAAGAATAAATTCCATGGACATTTTCCAGAGTTTAATAAGCTCATTTTGACGTTGGTCAGAAATACATTTAATGAATGACATTCAGGAGACCTTTTACGCAGGAGTTATAACTTGTTACTGACGAAGGGTTCTTGATTCAAGGAATGGCAGCTACTTCTCTCCTTGCTCAGATTACACCTGATTGCCCATTCCCAAGACGCTGTTTAACCCCGACAGGTTTAGCACTCCATTTACATTCAGAGCAAAGTCATATAATGTGCTGGATGGACGGCTAGTCATGGTAATGTTGATCTGTCCGGGGATCAACAGCTTAGTTGACCAGGCAAGCACCAGACGAGCCTGGACCAAGGCCGGGCGCAAATAAAAAAAAATCGTAACTTCATCAAAAGTATATCGTAGGAATACACCGTAGAGGAGCGGCGGCCCTCTGGTCATACCCATGGTGGTAGCTGTCATGGTAGCTGTCATGGTAGCTGACATAGTAGCTGTCATGGTAGCTGACATGGTAGCTGACATGGTAGTTGACATGATAGCTGACATGATAGCTGACATAGTAGCTGACATAGTATCTGACATGGTAGCTGTCATGGTAACTGTCATGGTAGCTGACATGGTAGCTGTCATGATAGCTGTCATGGTAGCTGACATTATCGTAGATTCCACTACGTGTAGTTGAACGTTCTTAAGGCTGATCGCTGACGATGATAGGATAAACAAGACACGTCCTCGACAGGTTATAATGATTGCTGACACTTGTACATCTTGAGGTGGGAGAGTTGCAGACTTCGTTGTGAACTCCTTCTACGGCCCGACCTTCAAGTTTTTGTAACCTTCCTGAGAAAATACCAGACATAGGCTACTTTTTATTTCATTATCGGGTAATTATTTTGCTTAAATATAGATTAATACGTAATAATCGCGAACAATTGATGTAAGATGCAAAACAACCACAGGAGGGGGGGGTTGAATGATAGCTCTAGGTCTTTCGTGTTGCAATCAACACAGGAGCTTGCAGTGTTGCAGAAATGAGTAGGAAGTATAAGCTTATTCGTTGAGGGGAACGTTTTTGCTCATCCGAGCAAAAACGTTCTCCTGAACGAATCTCCTTGGATTTTCTACTCATTTCTGCAACACTGCAAGCTCCGGAGTTGTTTGCAACACGAAAGGCCTAGAGCTATCATTCAACTTCCCCTGTGGTTGTTTTGCCTAAGGTAATATAGAACGTTAACTTAACCTAAACTGAAAAAAAAAAAATATTAAAATTTCACAATTCTGAAATGCACGAAGGTCAGCCAGTATGAAATTAGCAAACCACGGAACTAGTGGGATTTGAACTGGCAAGTGAGTCGTAAAACTTCAGGCCACTGGCCCAGTGGCTTACGCACTGGCCTGGAGATTTACCACTTACTCGCCATGGTTCAACCCTCACCCGTTCCATGGTTTGCAGTCGTGTTATTACGATTTCATAAGTCATAAAAGTGGCAACGTGATGGGGCTACATGAAGTTGGTGTGTCCACTTGGAGGTCCATTATACACGTACACGTCCTGTATCACACCTCTCGACGTTTTAGTCATATCGGCGTTTAATGTCTACAGTGACATTGTCGCCAATTTTGATGTTTAATACGCAGTCGCTGTTTTGTCGTAGATGCTACGAGTGACTCGTGAAGTAGTCGATGATCACTTCCTATTTACCTACTGATTCTCCACACAGATAACCCGCACACCGGACCATCAAACTTACCACGACGTTTCGGTCCGACTTGGACCATTAAATGGTCCAAGTCGGATCGAAACGTCGTCCTAAGTGTCATTGTCCTGTGTGCGGGTTGTGTATTGTTCTTCAAGAGGGAGCTGGACAGATACCTAAAGTCAGTGCCAGATCAACCGGTATATGGTTCGTACGTTGGACTACGTGCGGCCAGCAGTAACAGCCTCGTTGATCAGGCCCTGAACCACCAGGAGGCCTGGTCATGGACCGGGCCGCTGGGGCGTTGATCCCCGGAATGCCCTCCCGCCAGACTCCAGGTAGACCCTCCAGGTAGACCCTCCAGGTAGACTCCAGGTAGACCCTCCAGATAGACTCCAGGTAGAACCTCCACGTAGGTAGACGGTATTGTGCCTCTTTGTACTGATTATCTGCCTGTTGGTAGTTCCGTGGGTCACTGTCCTCGTGGTCCCGGCCAACCCTCATAAACAGTCGTCAGGTTATTGGTGCCAGCAGCGCGCACTGATCTGATCAATCAGGCTGTTAGTGCCAGCAGCACTCAGTCCAACATAAAAACATCTGTGATGCAAACTGACATAAAACTGACCTCAAGTTAAAGAAGTTGTCATTTATAGTCTGCTGTTCTTGCCTTCATGTTAGTTAGGTGGTGTTGAACACTCCACAACCATCATTATAAAATCCTCCTCCTCTTCCTCTTCCTCCTCCTCCTCCTCCTCCTCCTCCTCCTCCTCCTCCTCCTCCTCCTCCTCCTCCTCCTCCTCCTCCTCCTCTTCCTCTCCTCCTCCTCCTCCTCCTCCTCCCTCCTCCTCCTCCTCCTCCTCTTCCTCCTCCTCCCTCCTCCTCCTCCTCCTCCTCCTCCTCCTCTTCCTCCTCCTCCTCCTCCTCCTCCTCCTCCCCTTTCCCCCTCCTCCTCCTCCTCCTCCTCCT
>WNWK01014509.1:0-51060 GCA_009830355.1 Cherax destructor | reverse complement strand
TCCCTGGCCCCCGTTGGGGGGGGGAACCTTTACTGCGTCTTTTAGCATCACCACCATGATGCAATATTTAACAGGGTAAAAGATCAAGCCTGTTAGTGGGTTAAAAAGGGCCCCACAAAGCTAGCCCCCGTCTGCTGTTAGCAGCAGTCTGAAAAGTAAAATTCCCCTTATCCCCGCACTCAAGGCGGCCTTCATTGTTTTGCCCCGCTTTTCCGGAGGCTGAAAAACTATGACCACCATCTCTCCCAAGCTTCAAGAACGGGGTTTCCCAAATCTGGATTTCCCCCTGCAATGGGGGCTAAAAAAAGGACTGTGTTCCTAAAAGCCTAGACTCCTCATACTGTAAGACATCGCTGATATCAAGACATCTATAGAGGACCTGAACCCTGGGAAAAGGGGTCGACTCCATTCTAAAAATACCTACTGCTCCGTCCATGATGAAGGTCACCTTCACTGACGTCACCATGGCGGAGAAAGCACTAGATGAGGGAATAGCAGTACATTACTTTCACATCAACCCTGCCTTCATTGAAGCAGAAAGATACACAATTGTTCCACAATGCTACAACTGCTTCTCGTACTTACACAGCACCAAGGAATGCACCAACAAGGACAAGAAGTTCTGCACAAACTGTGGTACTGAAGGCCACGATTACAAGTCCTGCTCCACCACCACTCAACCCAAGTGTCTTAACTGCAAGACTGAGCACCATACCTTGGCTGCTCGTTGTCCAACACGCCATGAAGTACTGAAGAAAGCACAAGAAGTTAACCTGAAAAAGGCACAGCATAAGTCACCTACATATGCTGCCATCGCCAAGATCCAGTCCAACACCACTAAGATTCTCAAAGCCACACTACCACCCACCAACGCAGTCGCCACACCACCAACAATGGACACCACAAAGATCCAGTACTGCATGATATATGCCCACATGGCCAACATGGCGAATCCTGGCTCCTTCAACACTGTCATCAACGAGATCTTTGAACTTAATAATATGCCCAAGTTCAACTTCCCAGACTCACCACCATCAGCTGACATCATCAAGTGCTTCTTCTTGTAGGTTCGCCGGTATGTCCGGCCCGGGTCTTCTCCAAATGGTGACCCGGCCTTGGCCCCCTAGGTAGAGGGTGTCAATCATCTTCTTTCTTCATTCATTCTTGGGGCCCCCCTGGTGGGGAGCGACGTCTTCTTCTTTCTTCTTTCTTGGGGCCCCCCGGTTGGGGGGCGACTTCTTCTTCTCTCTTGCTGTGGGGATTGTCTTCTGGCATCGCACTGGTGCGCCACTTAATATCACAACGCCTGCTCAGCCAACACAGCCGCAGCCGCCACCACCACCACCACCTCAAGCTCCTCCCTCTCGCATGGAGACGGACCAATCAGAGACCGCACACGCGCCGACTCCACCAGCAACTTCCTCCACCACCACAACACTCTCTGCAGAAGCCAGTGCAGTCACTATTGTATCTCCACCAACCAAGAAACCGACAACATTCAAAGAAGAGACAACATCCCACCACATAACATTCAATGGAGCTCGATTCTACACTGCTGATGTAAATGGAGGCGACCTACCCTTGCAAGAACTGCATACACGGCTGATAAATGGCAGAGTCAAATACGCTACCATCCCATTTCCCGCTGGAGAAATACAACAACCAAACAAGATATTGACACTTGCTGAGGTACTAAAGGGAGTCTCAGATGCAGTTACAGACGCCGACTATTACAACGCCAAAGTACTCGTTGACGTCGTGAACAAAGCCACATTCAAGAAGTTAACAAATGGAACCCGAGAATAGACACACTATAGAAAAACCAGAAACACCCTGACATAGTCCAGCATCTCATCACCTAGAAATACTACATGCCAAGCCACCCTGACCTCCACTGTCAACCCAAGCCAGAGTCCAGCATCGTCACCAGCCACTTCCCAAGAGTGTAGCAGCCTGCAGCAGCCAGATCAGCCATCCTCTCCATGTCTTCTACATCGCCTGCAAGATCCTGATCTCCAGCTCCTGTCCCCTATCGCTCCGCAGCTGGGTTAAGCCCTGGCACTTTATCTACGACTCAAGACCTTCCTCTCACCGACTTCTCTTCAGCTGTCCACACTTCCCCGCTCACCCACTTGTGGGTCTTACCTAGACTTGATTGATTGATTGATTGTGAGCGTATTTGATAAGAGTGAATGGAGACAAATGGTTTTTAATACTTGACGTGCTGTTGGAGTGTGAGCAAATTAACATTTATGAAGGGATTCAGGGAAACTGGCAGGCCGGTCTTGAGTCCTGGAGATGGGAAGTACAGTGTCTGCACTCTGAAGGAGGGGTGTTAATGTTGCAGTTTTATAACTGTAGTGTAAAGCACCCCTCTGACAAGACAGTGATGGATGACTGATAATGAAAGTTTTTCTTTTTCGGGCCACCCTGCCTTGGTGGGAATCGGCCGATGTGTTAATAAAAAAAAAAAAAAAAAAAAGAAAAAAAAGAAAAAAAAAAGGTATATCGGTAACAATTCTGCAAGTGGCAGGACTCCTGTTGCTGTCAGGTGAGCATCCAGTGCCAACTTCTCCGCCTCATATCTCGGTAAGTACTAACCCAAAAATTTTTTTGATCCAATAACACTTTAAAAAATGTGCTCTGTCAGGGAAACACCTTCCACCTGAACAAAAAATTAATGGAAAAATAAGTGATAAATAAATAAATAACTGAGGATATTGAATAAAGATAGGTTTTTCTGGATTTTACTTAAAATTAAATACACATATCTATGTTTTTCTTCTTTTTCTTAATAGCTCTTGTTCTTCTTTATTTCCTCTATTGTCTATGGGGAAGTGGAAAAGAATTCTTCCTCCGTAAGCCATGCGTGTCGTATAAGGTGACTAAAATGCAGGGAGCAATGGGCTAGTAACCCCTTCTCCTGTACACATTTACTAAAAAAAAGAATAGGAAAAACTTGATAAAACTGGGATGTTTGAATGTGCGTGGATGTAGTGCGGATGATAAGAAAGAGATGATTGCTGATGTTATGAATGAAAAGAAGTTGGATGTCCTGGCCCTAAGTGAAACAAAGCTGAAGGGGGTAGGCGAGTTTCAGTGGGGTGAAATAAATGGGTTTAAGTCAGGAGTATCTGAGAGAGTTAGAGCTAAGGAAGGGGTAGCAATAATGTTGAAGGACAAGTTATGGAAGGAGAAGAGGGAACATAAATGTGTAAATTCAAGGATTATATGGATTAAAATAAGGGTCGGATGCGAAAAGTGGGTTATAATAAGTGTGTATGCACCTGGAGAAGAGAGGAGTGTTGAGGAGAGAGAGAGATTTTGAGAGATGTTAAGCGAATGTATAGGAACTTTTGAACCAAGTGAGAGAGTAATTGTGGTAGGGGACCTAAATGCTAAAGTAGGAGAAACATATAGAGAGGGTGTGGTAGATAAGTTTGGGGAGCCAGGTGTAAATGAAAATGGGAGCCCTTTGATTGAACTCTGTATAGAAAGGGGTTTAGTTATAGGTAATACATATTTTAAGAAAAAGAGGATAAATAAGTATACAAGATATGATGTAGGGCATAATGACAGTAGTTTGTTGGACTACATATTGGTAGATAAAAGACTTGAGAAGACTTCAGGATGTACATGTTTATAGAGGGGCCACAGATATATCAGATCACTTTTTAGTTGTAGCTAGAGTGGGAGTAAAAGGTAGATGGGATACAAGGAAAATAGAAGCAGTAAGTAAGAGAGAGGTGAAGGTTTATAAACTAAAAGAGGAGGTAGTTAGGGTAAGATATAAACAACTATTGGAGGATAGATAGGCTAGTGAGAGTGCAGGCAATGGGGGTCGAAGATGTATGGGGTAGGTTAAAGAAAGTATTGTTAGAGTGTTCAGCAGAAGTTTGTGGTTACAGGAAAGTGGGTGCGGGAGGGAAGAAGAGCGATTGGTGGAATGATGATGTAAAGAGAGTAGTAAGGGATAAAAAATTAGCATATGAGAGGTTTTTACAAAGTAGAAGTGATGCAATGAGGGAAGAGTATATGAAGAGAAAAAGAGAGGTTAAGAGAGTGGTGAAGAAAATATAAAAAGAGAGCAAATGAGAGAGTGGGTGAGATGTTATCAACAAATTTCGTTGAAAATAAGAAAAAGTTTTGGAGATTAATAAGTTGAGGAAGCCTATGGAACAAATGGATTTGACAGTTAAAAATGGGAGAGGAGAATTATTAAATGGAGAGTTAGAGGTATCGGGAAGATGGAGGGAATATTTTGAGGAGTTGTTATATGTTGATGAAGACAGGGAAGCTGTGATTTTGTGTATAGGGCAACGAGGAATAACATCTTGTAGGAGTGTGGAAGAGCCAGTTGTAAGTGTGGGGGAAGTTCGTGAGGCAGTGGGTAGAATGAAAGGGGGTAAGGCAGCTGGGATTGATGGGATAAAGGTAGAAATGTTAAAAGCAGGCAGAGATATAGTTTTGGAGTGGTTCGTGCTATTATTTAATAACTGTATGGAAGAGGGTAAGGTACCTAGGGACTGGCAGAGAGTGTGTATTGTTCCTTTGTATAAAGACAAAGGGGACAAAAGAGAGTGCAAAAATTATAGGGGAATAAGTCTGTTGAGTATACCATTTAAAGTGTATGGTAGAGTTATTATTGAAAGAATTAAGAGTAAGACAGAGAGCAGAATAGCAGATGAACAAGGGGGCTTTAGGAAAGGTAGGGGGTGTATAGACCAAGTGTTTGCAGTGAAACATATAGGTGAACAGTATTTGGATAAGGGTAAAGAGGTTTTTGTGGCATTTATGGATTTGGAAAAGGCGTATGATAGGGTGGATAGCGGGGCAATGTGGCAGATGTTGCAGGTGTATGGAATAGGAGGTAGGTTACTGAAAGCAGTGAAGAGCTTTTATGAGGATAGTGAGGCTCAGGTTAGAGTGTGTAGGAGAGAGGGAGATTATTTCTCAGTAAAAGTAGGCCTAAGACAAGGATGTGTGATGTCACCATGGTTGTTCAATATATTTATAGATGGGGTTGTAAGAGAAGTGAATGTGAATCAAAGAATCAAATACAAAGTGGGAGTTGTCACAGTTGCTTTTTGCTGATGACACTGTGCTTTTGGGAGATTCTGAAGAGAAGTTGCAGAGGTTGGTGGATGAATTTGGTAGGGTATGTAAAAGAAGAAAATTGAAAGTGAATATAGGAAAGAGTAAGGTGATGAGGATAACAAAAAGATTAGGTGATGAAAGATTGGATATCAGATTGGAGGGAGAGAGTATTGAGGAGGTGAATGTATTCAGATATTTGGGAGTGGACATGTCAGCAGATGGGTCTATGAAGGATGAGGTGAATCATAGAATTGATGAGGGGAAAAGGGTGAGTGGTGCACTTCGGAGTCTGTGGAGACAAAGAACTTTGTCAATGGAAGTAAAGAGGGGAATGTATGAGAGTATAGTTATACCAACACTCTTATATGGGTGTTAAGCATGGGTGATGAATGTTGCAATGAGGAGAAGGCTAGAGGCAGTGGAGATGTCATGTCTGAGGTCAATGTGTGGTGTGAATATAATGCAGAGAATTAGGAGTTTGGAAATTAGGAGGAGGTGCAGGATTACCAAAACTATTATCCAGAGGGCTGACGAGGGGTTGTTGAGGTGGTTCGGACATGTAGAGAGAATGGAACGAAACAGAATGACTTCGAGAGTGTATAAATCTGTAGTGGAAGGAAGGCAGGGTAGGGGTCGGCCTAGGAAAGGTTTGAGGGAGGGGGTAAAAGAGGTTTTGTGTGCGAGGGGCTTGGATTTCCAGCAAGCATGCATGAGCGTATTTGATATGAGTGAATGGAGACAAATGATTTTTAATACTTGACATGCTGTTGGAGTGTGAGCAAATTAACATTTATGAAGGGATTCAGGGAAACTGGCAGGCCGGACTTGATTCCTGGAGATGGGAAGTACAGTGTCTGCACTCTGAAGGAGGGGTGTTAATGTTGCAGTTTTATAACTGTAGTGTAAAGCACCCTTCTGGCAAGACAGTGATGGAGTGAATGATGATGAAAGTTTTTCTTTTTTGGGCCACCCTGCCTTGGTGGGAATCGGCCGATGTGTCAATAAAAATAAAAAAAAATAAAAATAAAAAATTGTCCATTGTGGTTCTGGTCTGTTGGTGAGTCAGGAGTATTCAATGATGGAGGTTGGATAAATGATGGTGGTTTTCTCCGAGTTGATGTTAGTCTCCAGAATAGATGGTAAGTCTCCTGGGACCACTAAGTTGAAGTACCACACTGTAGATATCCAAAAAGAAGTGAGATCAGTACAACACCCTCTAACGCCAGCAAGTCAAGAACTTGAGGTAGAGAAGTTGTTGCGATTTCCTGTTAAGTCCAAGGCAATCTTGCTCACAAGTCTAGCATCTGTCCTGGAGAACCAGTCCAGCGGCAGAGCTGATTAGGAGAAGAGTGAAGGTGAAGTGACTTTCCACTCCCCAACTGACACCAGGTAAGAGTAATGCTACCAGGAGTAGCAAGTAAAACCCCCAACAGACAACCGGGAACAAAAGTTTTGCCCCAGCCCGCTAGATGGTAGTGCGGGCTGTAACTCGTTAATGATACTCCTGGCTGACTGAACAACCGTAACCCTATTTACAACTACTTTTCCCCTCACAATACCCCCCTTCCAAAATTTATGGTAGGAGGTAATAAGTTAGTAACCAGAGGGAAAAGTACTATGTATAACCTCGGCTCCACCAATCTGAAAAGTGGGTACAAGAGCCTGGTGTGTAAAACTTTAAACTTTTATGGTTATCCTGTGGAACAACATTTATTCTCCACTGAGGAGTATCTTGAACTGTACCATCAAATACTTCAGTGGCTTGGTTGAAAGGCCTGAGACTCTTAGTTCTACCTTTTTGTAAGAAAGGTTGACAAACTGAACAGGCTCTACAGAATTTATAAATGTCAGAGGACATCCCCGGCCAGAAGTACAAATCTCTGATCTTATCTAAGGTCTTCCGACGAGTAAAATGGCCAGATACTGCTAGTTCATGAGTACTTTTCATAATAGACTTACGGCAAATTCTAGGAATGACCAATAGACTTTTGCCTATGTCATAGGGTATTTCTGCCGATACAATAGTCTTACTGTATATAGAAAGTTTTTCTTGTACTCAAATTTATAAGCAAGGTTCTTTCCTTTAATTACGTTGCCCTTATCTGCTAGTTTCTGAATTTCCTCTAAGGACGGACAAGTCTCCTGGAAACTCTCCAAATCAAGTTGGGACAACTCAAAATGTTTTCCTTTGCAAGGAACTAAAGAATAAATTGGCTTTACCTCAGACTGCGCTCTATTCCGGACATTGATAGTGCCCTGTTGTTGAGATGATTCAGTCACCTGTGGTTCCTTCCTAATTTTAGTGCTGTCTGGGTTAGACGACTGCTTCACTACGGGTGTTTCCGGAGCTTCATGATTATCCGATCCAGGAATTTCGTTATTCCACTGGATCACTTCTGGAGCTACGTGTGAAAAAACAGAAGTGTTAGATTTACAATCATTCTTTGAAACTCTTGAAAATCCCACACAGTCTATCGCAGATGGGAAAGTAGCCCCTTCTATGTTCCTGACCAAAACGGAACATGAAGTTATAGGGGCCACTACTGCATCAACCCAACCCGTGAACCATTTGCACCTTATGAAACATCTAATAGTTGGGAATGAATCACATCTACCTAAATAGTCTGTTAACTTAGTAGTTTTGTAATGTGCTGAATCTAGGTTTGGGAAAAGTTTGCTTGAGACAATTATTCAGGAACAACAGGTATCCCTAAGAATGGTAGAGACTTTAATATCATTTATGGTGCCTTCACTCCAAGGTGCCTTATTGTTAGATTGGGTGAAGCACATTCCAATACAGTGGACCCCCGAGTTACGTAAAAACTTCATTCCAGAAGCCTGCTCAAGTGCCATTACTGAACGAATTTACTCCCTTAAGAAAAAATGTCAAGTAGGTTAGTCCATTTCAGACCCCCAAAAATACACTTACAAAAGCACTTACATTATTATTATAATCAAATAGAAGCGCTAAACCAATAAAAGCACTTACATTATACTTACATAATTGTACGATTTCCGGGGTGTACGTAACTCGGGGGTCCACTGTACTTTCACCCTTTCCTTTGGGACACCCTGAACGTTGATGTCCCAATTCATTACAATTTAAACATCTCAGTGTGAAGGCTGGAGAATTCTTAGTGTCGGAGGGTTTGTTTCCCTCAGATTGCTTAGCTGACACAGATTTATATCTATCTCGCTCTTTAGGGTAGCTATTATGCGCACATGCATAAATATCTGCGGCTTCTTCCATTTCTGAAGCCGAGTGACTTTTTCGTTCTTTGATAAAGATACGTAAGTCAGAGTTTACAGCAGAAAGGAATTGATCTCTTACCATTAGGTCTCGTAATGAAGCAAAGTCGTGGTCGACGTCAGCACTATCAATCCAGCAATCAAACAGTCTGAAAAGTGTTGTCAGATCCTGCATGAAATTCTGATTGGGGGATATTCTAGTGTGACGAAACTCGGACCTGTAATGGTGTGTGGTTTTTTTGAAAGCTTGAAGTATGGCTTTCTTTAGCAGAGGATAATCAGTTATTATTTCTGCTGGTAAGGTGGAATATACATTTAAAGCTGTACCTGAGAGAAGTAATCCAAGCCTAGTAGACCACGAATCTGAGGGCCATTCACAGAGAGTGGCAGTGTTCTTGAATCTGATAATATATGCCGCGATGTCATCCTGCTCTGTGAAAGGTGGTATTTGAGGCATCCTAATATTAGATTCATTGGTAGGATATTCTAGTACACCTTCATCTATTTTGTGCTTAGATAGCTCTACCTTCTTGGTTTCCAATTCCAACCTTAACTGTTCTAACTCCCTCTGCTTTGCCTATTCTTCAATCTCCTTCATCTTGAAGGCCACTTCCCTTGCCTGAACTCTGTCTTCTCGAGCTATTCTTTCCTGTTCTCTTTTGTCCTCACGAGCAATCCTTTCATTTTCTCGAGCTATTCTTTTCTGTTCCTTTTTCTCTTCTCGAGCTAGTCTTTCCTGTTCTTCCTTTTTCTCTAAAGCCATTTTAGCAGTAATATAGCTATAAAGATTCTGACCTGGAAATCCCATGTCTTTTCCAGCCCTTAACCAGAAATCTAACAAATCCATCGTCAGTAATGTTATACTAACCACACACCACAAGTTAACCTTAAATTAACAACCTGAAACGTCTGTTTCATAAGAGGGACCTCGTCCGCACACTTTCTAAACTTCCCTAAGAAGAAAATGAAATAATCTTTCCAACTAGGAAGACAATCTAGTGGGCTCAGCAGCCTTCACTGATAAACAACCACGGTTCATACAGGAGAGGTTATTATGGAAGTTCCCCAGGTCCACAAAATTTGGGTAAACATCTAAATCTAACCTAAGAACCAAAACACCGGTAAGTCCTCTAGACTACCAATAATGACTTGACACCTTAACGAACTCACCCTTTTCAACCTTAAATGTAATACAGTGGACCCCCGAGTAACGTAAAAACTTCATTCCAGAAGCATGCTCAAGTGCCAGTACCGAACGAATTTACTCCCTTAAGGAATAATGTCACGTAGGTTAGTCTATTTCAGACCCCCAAAAATACACTTCTACAAGCACTTACAATATTATACTTACATAATTGTACGATTTCGGGGGTGTTCGTTACTCGGGGGTCCACTGTACTCACAACCAGGTGAACCATCAGAATATTATTGCCTCCAGAGTCCTATCCTGGCAAGGTCGCCATTGTCAGGGCAACGCCTTCCACCTGAACAAAAAATTAATGGAAAAATAAGTAATAAATAAATAACTGAGGATATTGAATAAAGATAGGTTTTTCTGGATTTTACTTAAAATTAAATAAAAATAAAAAATTGTCCGTTGTGGTTCTGGTCTGTTGGTGAGTCAGGAGTATTCAATGACGGAGGTTGGAGAAATGATGGTGGTTTTCTCCGAGTTGATGTTAGTCTCCAGAATAGATGGTAAGTCTCCTGGGACCACTAAGTTGAAGTACCACACTGTAGATATCCAAAAAGAAGTGAGATCAGTACAACACCCTCTAATGCCAGCAAGTCAAGAACTTGAGGTAGAGAAGGTGTTGCGATTTCCCGTTAAGTCCAAGGGAATCTTGCTCACAAGTCTAGCGTCTGTCCTGGAGAACCAGTCCAGCGGCAGAGCTGATTAGGAGAAGAGTGAAGGTGAAGTGACTTTCCACTCCCCAACCGACACCAGGTAACAGTAATGCTACCTGGAGTAGCAAGTAAAACCCCCAACAGACAACCGGGAACAAGAGTTTTGACCCAGCCCGCTAGATGGTAGTGCAGGCTGTAACTCGTTAATGATACTCCCGGCTGACTGAACAACCGTAACACTATTTACACAACTTTTCCCTCACAGCTTTTTATTTCTATAATTTTTTTTTTTTCAAAATATTCGGCGCACTGGGCGTGCGAACGTATATATACGTTTGGACCGTTTAAGGGTTAATCAGATTAAGGGTCGACAATCTAAATGAATTTTTTATGACCAATACTCAAAATTTGGTTAATTCAAGAATTTCTTATACAATCCTTACACTACAGGACACTGAAAACAGAGGTTAAATAACACTGAAAACAGATGTTAAATAACTAACAGCTCACCAAACAATGACAAAGGAAAAGATATGTACTGGGTTCTCTAACGGTGGTTTTCTCTGATTCCCCCTCCTCCACTATCAGCAGCTCCTGTACCAGCACCAGCGCCAGTTATTTCTAGTAATGTATCACCACCATTTCACAAAGCATCATCCACATTTTTGACACCACAAGCTGAAGCTCTATTTTGTATTCCTAGATCTTGTATGTCTAGGTCTGTACCAGTTTCTTCAGAAATACCAGCTGGCACACTGCCTCTTATTTTGAGAGCTTTACAGGCTCTGTCTTTGATAGAAGAACCAGGGCCGACAGCACCAGCTTCAACACTGTCTTGCATCACTGAGTTTCCCTGCATGTGCTGCTTTCTGATCCCCATGTTTTGTTGAACCATGGTGTACTTTCTAGGACCTCTCTTAATTCTATTTCCAAACTGTCTTATAAATAACAAAAAACACACAATACCGTGACTGGAACAATACACACACAACCCGCACATATAAAAGAGAGGAGCTTACGACGACGTTTGGCCGACTTGGACCATTTACAAAGTCACACTAACACACAGACAGTGGAAGGGTATTTATAGGCAGGCAGACAGGGGAGGGTACAAGAGAGTGGGGTAATGATGGAGTAAGTAGTGGAAGTAGTAGTAGTAGTAATAGTAGTAGAGGAACAGTCATATGGGAAGGAGCACTGCAATGAGGCTAGCGGCCCGCAAGGTGGGACGAGAGGAAGAAAGGTGAATAAAATGAAGGACAAATACAAGGCAAAGAAAAGAAAGAAAGGAAAACCCATAGGAGAAAAAAGGAGAAGGGGAAGAAAGAAAGGGAAGGAATCAGGTTAAGTCACGGGTGTTCTGAAGTTTAGAGCATTTAACAATGTAAAGGAGAGGAAAGCATCAACAGAGACAAAGCCAGGGCTAAGATTCGTACAGGGAAAGTTGTGTATAAGGAGGATTCAACCAGGCGGCGACTATGAAAGTTGGACGTAGGGTAGACAGTTTTAGCAGAAGACCAATCAATAGGATGACTGTGATCTCTGACATGACAGAAAAGAGCATTATTAGTGTCTACTCTATTTCTTGCTCCTCCTGTCCTCTTCAGTACTTCGGAGAAACTGGCGATCTCTTTCTGACAGACTCAAGGAGCACAAAAATAGTGTTAGGCTTGCCGACACTAATAATGCTCTTTTCTGTCATGTCAGAGATCACAGTCATCCTATTGATTGGTCTTCTGCTAAAACTGTCTACCCTACGTCCAACTTTCATAGTCGCCTGGTTGAATCCTCCCTTATACACAACTTTCCCTGTATGAATCTTAGCCCTGGCTTTGTCTCTGTTGATGCTTTCCTCTCTCATTACATTGTTAAATGCTCTAAACTTCAGAACACCCGTGACTTAACATGATTCCTTCCCCTTTCTTTTCTTCCCCCTTCTCCTTTTTTCTCCTATGGGTTTTCCTTTCTTTCTTTTCTTTTGCCTTGTATTTGTCCTTCATTTTATTCGCCTTTCTTCCCTCTCGTCCCACCCTTGCGGGCCGCTAGCCTCATTGCAGTGCTCCTTCCCATATGACTGTCTCCTCTACTACTATTACTACTACTACTACTTCCACTACTCCATCATTACCCCACTCTCTTGTACCCTCCCCTGTCTGCCTGCCTATAAATACCCTTCCACTGTCTCTGTGTGTTAGTGTGACTTTGTAAATGGTCCAAGTCGGGCCGAAATGTCGTCGTAAGCTCCTCTCTTTTATATGTGCGGGTTGTGTGTGTAGTGTCTTATAAAAATTAATTAATACTAGGAGACTTCAATATCTGTTTTCAACAGCAAAATAACGGGCTATGTAAAAGATATAAGCAAATTCTGGATTTAAATAGTTACACTCAACTAATTAATACACCAACCCGGATCACACAGTTCTCAGCCACCCTAAGTGACCACATACTTTGTAACTGCTCTGAGAACATTAGTCAGTCAGGGGTCATTACCAAAGGCCTTAGTGATCATTTCATTATTTACTGTACCAGGAAAATCTCTAGGGAATGGATAGGCCTACACAAGACAATAAAAGTTAGGTCAATTAGAAACTACAGTAAAGAAACACTGGTAAATATGCTACACAATTGTGACTGGTCAGTGATAACAAGTTGCACGGACATAAATGATGCCTGGGAAAAATTCAAAACAATGTTCACTGCCATCCTTGATAATATTGCACCAGTTAAAGAGGTTAGGATTAAACAAAGAACTGAACCCTGGATGACTAGTGAGATATTAGATAATATGAAATTCAGAGACCAGTTGATAAAAACATTTAAGGCAAACAGACAGGATATTGCAGCACTAAATTAATTCCAAAGGGTGAGGAACAGTGTGCAGAGGCTTATAAAGGGCGCAAAGGCAAGGCACTATTGCTCAAAAATCGAAGAGTACAAGAATAACCCTAGAAAGCTCTGGCAACAACTCAAACAGTTGGGGTACAGCCATAAACCCGTAGATAGATCTAACATAATACTAAATGTCGATAATAAGGTATGCCACGAAAAAACTAAAGTGGAAAATTGTTTAAATTCATACTACACAATTGTCGCATCAACACTAGTAAGTAAGCTACCAGCTGCATCAAATACCTTTAACACAGACTCTGATAAATTTAAAACATATTATACCAATAAAGGAGTAACTCCAAACAGTTGTCAACTAGTAAGTTTATCTCATGACTTCGTGCAAAAAGAACTAAACAGGTTAAACCCAATTAAGAGCACCGGCCCAGATAACATCCCATCTAAGTTCCTAAAAGATGGTGCATCTGAACTGGCAATCCCCATTGCTCACATAATAAATTTGTCCATCATCACTAATACAGTGCCAGAGGGGTTCAAGGAGGCCAGAGTTACTCCTATCTTCAAGAAAAATAGTAGGTCTGATGTCAGCAACTATAGGCCTGTTAGTATACTCGGTGTAATATCCAAAATTCTAGAGAGGGCGGTGTACTGTCAAGTAGTTAAGTATCTTAGTGACAACAACATTCTCCATAGTTACCAATCAGGCTTTAGGAGATCTTACTCAACCGACACCTCCCTAATGAATCTGATGGATTACATGAGAACTGAAATGTCTATAAGGAACCTCATAGGAATAGTAACTTTAGACTTGCAAAAGGCCTTCGATACTGTCAACCACAATATATTATGTAAGAAACTTCAAGCTATCGGCATAGGTTCCACAGATTGGTTTAAGTCCTACCTTAGCAACAGGAAAGAAATTATCAAAATCAACAAAATGAAATCAGAACCACTGCTGATAGCATGTGGAGTTCCCCAAGGTAGTATTCTGGGTCCCTTATTATTACTGTGTTATGTAAATGACATGCCCATCAGTGTCAAGTGCAAAATCCTACTGTATGCAGATGACAGTACTTTGTTAGTGTCAGGTAAAGACCCACAAGATATAGCTAATGTATTAACACTAGAACTGGAGTCCTGCAGCAAATGGTTAGTAGACAACAAACTATCGTTACATCTCGGGAAAACAGAAGCCATACTCTTCGGCACGAAATATAAACTGAGAAGGGTAAATAATTTTAATGTCCGGTGTAATGGGGAATCCATCACTTCAGTTTCCTCATTAAAATATCTGGGAATCCCCTTGGACCCATGCATGTGAGGAGAATTAATAGGGAACAGTGTAGTAAAGAAAGCGAATGCCAGACTGAAGTTCCTCTACAGACAAGCACAGTGTCTACCTACTGAGGCTTGCAGGACCCTATGTCTAGCTCTTATACAATGTCATATGGACTATGCTTGCTCTTCATGGTACTCTGCCTTGACAAAAAAAAAGAAAGATAAACTGCAAATCACACAGAACAAAATGGTAAGATTCATCCTGGACCTGGGCCAAAGAGCACATGTAGGCCAGGATGAATTACAACAATTGGATATGGTGAATATGGAAGACAGAGTAAAACAACTTAAGCTAAATCAAGTTTATAAAATTGCTCACAAACAGTGTCCAGAATATCTTGCTGCCAATTCTGTCAAGACTGGGAACCAAAGCAGTCAAAGTACTAGGGGGAAAGAGCACAACTTTGTAGTACCCACAGTCAGTGGTTAGGCTTCAAACACCTGTTATTGTACAGCAATAAAGGAATGGAACAGACTGTCTGCACATGTCAAAGCCAGTCATAGCATGAGCCAGTTCAAGAAGAGAGCCAAAAGGTACCTAATGAATGTAGCGACAGAAAGGGAGGAGAATGATTTTTTATTTTTTTAGGTAACACACATGTAAAAGTAAATAACTCTTTTTACCTTATTCCTAGTACAGTGGTTCCTCGGTTTTCGTGCATCTCCAAACTCGAACATTTATGTTAGTGTATTTTCGTAAGTGCTGTTGCAAGTGTATTTTTGGGGGTCTTAAATAGACTAACCTCGTGACATTATTTCTTAAGGAAGTAAATTCAGTTGCGTAATGGCACTTGAGCAGCATTCTGGAAGCGAAATGCTTCCGGCAAAAAAACTTCAGAGGGACCATCGTACTACATATATTCTACAATGTATAATATTAAGGTACTAAAAGGACCCCAATGGAAATAAGTCACTCTGTCTGACTTTTTTGGGTTATCCTAGGTTCTCTACACATATGCTGCTACAGTGGACCCCCGGATTATGATATTAATCTGTTCCAGAGGGCTTATCGTAAACTGAAAATATCGTAATCCGAATCTATTTTCCCCATAAGAAATAATGGAAATTCAATTAATCCGTTCCAGACACCCAAAAGTATTAAAATATTGTTTACACATTAGCTTACACAGAAGATTGATACTTGTATATATAAATTACCACAAATAAATAATACAACAGTATAATAACTTAACACTTACCTTCAATGAAGAGTTGTTGATGTGTGGAAGATGGAAGGAGGGGAGAGGAAGGAGTATGCTAGTGTTTGGAAGGAGAATCCCCTTCCATTAACACTTCAGGTACCAAGTCCTTGCCTTCCTGCTACACTCCCTGCATGCCTGCTACACTCCCTGCATGCCTGCTACACTCCCTGCACCTGCATGCCTGCTACACTCCCTGCATGCCTGCTACACTCCCTGCATGCCTGCTACACTCCCTGCATGCCTGCTACACTCCTGCATGCCTGCTACACTCCCTGCATGCCTGCTACACTCCCTGCATGCCTGCTACACTCCTGCATGCCTGCTACACTCCCTGCATGCCTGCTACACTCCTGCATGCCTGCTACCTCCCTGCATGCCTGCTACACTCCCTGCATGCCTGCTACACACCCTGCATGCCTCTCACTCCTGCATGCCTGCTACACTCCCTGCATGCCTGCTACACTCCCTGCTGCCTGCTCACTCCCTGCATGCCTCACACTCCTGCATGCCTGCTACACTCCCTGCCTGCTGCACTGCCTCATGCCTGCTCACTCCTGCATGCTCCTCCCCTCATGCTCACTCCTGCATGCCTGCTACACTCCCTGCATGCCTGCACTCCTGCATGCCTGCTACACTCCCTGCATCCTGCTACACTCTCCTGCATGCCTGCTACACTCCCTGCATGCCTGCTACCTCCCTGCATGCCTGCTACACTCCCTGCATCCTGCTACACTCCCTGCATGCCTGCTACACTCCCTGCATGCCTGCTACACTCCACTGCATGCCTGCTACACTCCTGCATCCTCTACACTCCTGCATGCCTGCTACATCCTGCATCCTTGCTACACTCCTGCATGCCTGCTACACTCCCTGCATCCTTGCTACACTCCCTGCATCCTGCTACACTCCCTGCATCCTTGCTACACTCCCCTGCATCCTGCTACACTCCCTGCATCCTTGCTACACTCCTGCATCCTGCTACACTCCTGCATCCTTCTACACTCCTGCATCCTGCTACACTCCTGCATCCTTGCTACACTCCCTGCATCCTGCTACACTCCCTGCATCCTTGCTACACTCCTGCATCCTTGCTACACTCCCTGCATCCTTGCTACACTCCCTGCATCCTTGCTACACTCCCTGCATCCTGCTACACTCCCTGCATGCCTGCTACACTCCTGCATCCTTGCTACACTCCCTGCATCCTTGCTACACTCCCTGCATGCCTGCTACACTCCCTGCATGCCTGCTACACTCCCTGCATCCTGCTCACTCCTGCATTCTTGCTACACTCCCTGCATTCTTGCTACACTCCTGCATCCTTCCTACACTCCCTGCATGCCTGCTCCTCCCTGCATCCTTGCTAAACTTCCTGCATGCCTGTTCACTCCTGCATCCTTGCTACACTCCCTGCATCCTTGCACACTCCCTGCATCCTTGCTACACTCCCTGCATACCCTTGCACTCCCTGCATCCTTGCTCACTCCCTGCATCCTTGCTACACTCCATGCATCCTGTGCTACACTCCCTGCATCCTTGCTACACTCCCTGCATGCCTGCTCACTCCCATCCTGCTACACTCCCTGCATCCTTGCTACACTCCTGCATCCTTGTTACACTCCCTGCATCCTTGCTACACTCCTGCATCCTCGCTACACTCCCTGCATCCTTGCTACACTCCTGCATGCCTGCTACACTCCTGCATCCTTGCTACACTCCCTGATCCTTGCTACACTCCCTGCATGCCTGCTACACGCCCTGCATGCCTGCTACACTCCCTGCATCCTTGCTACACTCCCTGCATTCTTGCTACACTCCCTGCATTCTTGCTACACTCCCTGCATCCTTGCTACACTCCCTGCATACCTGCCACACTCCCTGCATCCCTGTTACACTCCCTGCCGTATTTCTGAGCCTCTATACCACAGGGCTGGCACTAGGAGCTTTCTTTGGACCCATGGTGGCTTATTTAGCAGTTGCAGACACTAAAAACAGTGGAAAAATGACGAAATGTATGGTATGAACGCGTGGGTGGTGCTCACTCGCTGGTAAACAATGGCACACTGACACTGGATGGCGCATTGTGCCATTCCTGGGCACATGTACGTGTCCAAGACGAAGCGTATTCCGAGCGGATCATCGTATTCTTAGCCAATATTTTTACGGAAAAATGTATCGCTAACCTAATTTAACGTAATCCGACGCCATCATAATCCGGGGGTCCACTGTATGTATTATAATCTATGTAAATGTATTTGTGCACACCTGAATAAACTTACTTATTCTCAAAAAAGAATGATTTTTTTTTTGTTAGTGTTACTTTCATTTATGATATAATATGCTCCCACTATCTTCTGTCTTTTAAGCAGACCCAAAAACAATTCCCTACTTTAATATCAGTGCTAGTACAAGTAACAATATTGATGCATGAAATGTGACACCACTTTTGCCAAAGGTTTCTCTTCAATATGACTTCTCATGTGACTTAAGTTCCTTTTAGAAGTCTTTCGGACATTCTGAGCACTGATATGGCTTCTCTCCTCTATGAGTTCTCACATGACAGACTAATCCTGATTTTCTAGAAAAGTCTTTTAGACATTCTGAACACTGATATGGCTTCTCACCAGTATGAGTTCTAATGTGATTCACTAAATCACACTTTTGAGAAAAGTCTTTCAGACATTCTGAACACTGATATGGCTTCTCTCCAGTATGAGTTCTCATGTGACTAACTAAATTTGATTTTATAGAAAAATCTTTCAGACATTCTGAACATTGATATGGCTTCTCTCCAGTATGAGTTCTCATGTGTTTTACTAAAACTGATTTTCCAGAAAAGTCTTTTAGACATTCTGAACACTGATATGGTTTCTCTCCAGTATGAGTTCTCATGTGACAAACTAAATATGATTTTCTAGAAAAGCCTTTCAGACATTCTGAACACTGATATGGCTTCTCTCCAGTATGAATTCTCATGTGAATGACTAAATTAAACTTTTTAGAAAAGTTTTTCAGACATTCTGAACAGTGATATGGCTTCTCTCCCGTATGAGTTGTCATGTGTTTTACTAAATCACATTTTCTAGAAAAGTGTTTCAGACATTCTGAACAGTGATATGGCTTCTCTCCAGTATGAGTTCTCATGTGTCTTACTAAATCTGATTTTCCAGAAAAGTCTTTCAGACATTCTGAACATTGAAGTGTTTTTTTGCCTGTAATAAATTTGGTCAGATATCCAGACTGAGGTTGTTGTGAAGATTGTTTGAGCGAGTGTGATTGTTGATCTAATTGTTCTCCTACATGAACAACTGTACATTGTGTTGCCTCAACACATTGTTTTTCATGTGAATGTTGATCTAATTGTTCTTCTACACGAACAACTGTACATTGTGTTGCCTCATCACATTGTTTTTCAAGTATTTTAGACATAGTGAACAATAAATTCTCACATATGTATTAAAATTGTTTAACCAGGGGAGATTTTGAGAATATTTTATTCCACAGAAAAATATTATTATAATATTCTGCTATTATGAATATAGGAAGCACTAAACTTGTAAGGGTAACAGTGTGTCTGAGGAATAGGATGAAGCTAGCAGATATTTATGACACATTAACCTTATGACACTGCAAGTGTCGTATCAACACTGTAGTTAGTGGTCACTGTATCAACACTGTAGTTAGTGTTGTCACTGTATCAACACTGTAGTTAGTGTTGTCACTGTATTAACACTGTAGTATTGTTACTATTAACATTATTGTTGCCACTGTATTATTTACACTAGTTAATCTTGTCACTGTACTACCACTGTAGTTATTATTGACACTGCAGATGTTGTCATTGTACTAACACTGTAGTTGTCACTGTATCAACATTGTAGTGTTGTTACTATTAATATTATTGGTGTCACTGTATTATTTACACTGTAGCAGTGGTAGCTCATGTATAGGCACTGCGGAACTGCAGCAACCCCTATTTTCACTCGATATTATCGATAACATTCAATATAATGAGTCTTTTTTTTTCTTTAATTCTTTCTTTATACAGTGGACCCTCGGTTTTCGTTCACCTCCAAACTCGAACAATTATGTAAGTGCATTTTCGTAAGTGCTTTTGTAAGTGTATTTTTGGGGGTCTGAAATGACTAATCTAATTTACATTTGTTCTACTGGGAATAAATTCGTTCAGTAACAGCACTCAAACAGCATTCTGGAAAGAATTTTCAATGAAAACCGAGGGTCCACTGTACTTGTACATTATATAATCGTCAAGCTTAATGTCAGTAGCCATCCCCTAGTAGTGTACATGAAAAAATTACGAAAATCCTTGTATGGAACTGAGTACTTCACAATTCCAGCAACTCGGTGTTCGGCTGTTGTGAGCATGCGCACATGTCCGAGATAAGATGCTGCACGCTAGGTAGAGAGAGCAGTGTCGCTGACGCAGTGCCGACCCTGTTGTGCAAGTGTAAGGTAGTGTTTCTTTTTGACTCAGCGACATGTGTTGTGCTTAAAAACCATGTACCGTATTCTTGAATGTGATAGATGATTATCATGTTTCCAGCTATTTTATTTAATTCATATTTTTTACTTATCTAAATTATTTAGGTAAGTAAAAAATATTTTTTTTTTATGATTTTATCAAGCTTATGTATAAATTTTCTTTTCATATGCTTGTTTCATTTTACACAATATTAAAAGAATGGCTAAAAAATTTCTGAAGCAGCACCTGCACTAATTTTAGCTACGAGCCGCCACTGCACTGTAGTTAATGTTGTCACTTGTATTACCACTGTAGTTATTATATTGACACTGTAGATGATGTTGTCATTGTATTAACACTGTAGTTAGTGTTGTCACTATATATACACTACAATATTTACAGAACTTACAGGTGATTTCTAACACTGATGTTGGAACAACAAGTGCCACCTTGTACCAGGATGACCTGCAGCACAAGTGTCAGCTTCTACCAGGATGACCTGCAGTACAAGTGCCACCTTGTACCAGGATGACCTGCAGTGTTGACACAAGTTGCAACCTCTGCTATCAGAATGACCTGCAAAACAGAAATGAAAATTTATATTTTATTAGTGATTATAATTATTACTACTAAAAGTATTAATATTATTATTATTTTAACCCTTTCAGGGTCCGTGCCATAGTTCTACGGCTTTGAGTTCTGGGTCCAAACCGTAGTTCTATGTCATGAGCTCAGCTCACTCAGATAAGCTTTGAGCGGTAAATTTGGGCCTAGATATGAGAGAATACATCTATGTGGTAAGTGTGCACCACATAAAACAAATCCTGCAGCACACAGTGCATAATGAGAAAAAAAAAAACAGAAACCGTAATTTTTTATTAAAACAGCGATTTTGCAGTGTTTTTTCGTATACTTTTTATAGTTGTATTTGCGATTTTTTGGCCTCATTTGATAAAATGGAAGATATATTACAGATATAGAGATGATTTTGATTGGTTTTAGTACTGGAAATGGCTTGAAACTGAGCTCAAAGTAGCGGAAATGTTAAATTTTTGCTGATGTTCAAGAGTAAACAAATGACCTCACACGTCTAATACGATGTTCAAGAGTAAACAAATGACCTCACACGTCTAATACACACCAGCTGGTGGGTTTAATATACGTTCACAAATGTGATGATATTATTTGTACAATTATTACAATATTGCATAACAGTAAATCTTCCATTTTTTGGATTGAATAAAAATTCATTATGTGAATAAAAAATCAAAATGGAATTCATTTGTAAAGACTGAAAACGTAACTAATGAACAGAGGAAATGTTAGTTTAGTGCCAGGAATGCCTGCATTATTTATTCTGCACCCTATTTTGAAATTGGAATATTTTGAACTTTGAGTTAAATTGGCTAAATTACCTATTTCCAATCACTTTATTTTGTAGTTGAAACAGTTGACTGGGCAATTTCTTGTGCACAATCGATAGAATAGAAGTAATACTAGTGAAATAGCTAAGAATTTTGTCGACTGGAATGATGTAATTGGCCTAAAATGGAAGTCAAGGTCGGCAAAATTGCTGATGCGTAAATATCGCTGACATATCAAAATTCACGAGAGCATAATTTCATCAATTTTCAATCAAATTTCGTACTTTTTGTTTTATTACCTTCAGAAAAAGATTCTCTACCATTTCATAAGAAAAAATAAGAATTTTTTTTTTTTTTTAAATTCTTGGACACTGGTGCACCCCTTCCAAAAATGCCCTTGGACCCTGAAAGGGTTAAACACTGTCTCCATCTCTCACTCCATCACTGTCTTGCCAGAGGATGGCTGATATTACAGTTTGGATGCCAATCCAAACTACAGATATCCTCACTCATCCTTCAGAGTGCAGGAACTATACTTCCCACCTCCACCCCCTCCTTCAGAGTGCAGGCACTGTACTTCCCACCTCCACCCCCTCCTTCAAAGTGCAGGCACTGTACCTCCCATGTCCACCCCTCCTTCAAAGTGCAGGCACTGTACCTCCCATGCCCACCCCTCCTTCAGAGTGCAGGAACTATACTTCCCACCTCTACCCCCCTCCTTCAGAGTGCAGGCACTGTACTTCCCACCTCCACTCCCCTCCTTCAGAGTGCAGGCACTGTACCTCCCATGTCCACCCCTCCTTCAGAGTGCAGACACTGTACTTCTCACCTCCACCCCTCCTTCAGAGTGCAGGCACTGTACCTCCCATGTCCACCCTTCCTTTAGAGTGCAGGCACTGTACCTCCGATGTCCATCCCTCTTTCAGAGTGCAGGCACTGTACCTCCGATGTCCATCCCTCTTTCAGAGTGCAGGCACTGTACCTCCCATGTCCACCCGTCCTTCAGAGTGCAGGCACTGTACTTCCCACCTCCACCCCTCCTTCAGAGTGCAGGCACTGTACCTCCAATGTCCATCCCTCTTTCAGAGTGCAGGCACTGTACCTCCCATGTCCACCCCTCCTTCAGAGTGCAGGCACTGTACTTCCCACCTCCACCCCTCCTTCAGAATGCAGGCACTGTACCTCCAATGTCCATCCCTCTTTCAGAGTGCAGGCACTGTACCTCCCATGTCCACCCTTCCTTCAGAGTGCAGGCACTGTACCTCCCATGTCCACCCTTCCTTCAAAGTGCAGGCACTGTACTTCCCACCTCCAACCCTCCTTCACAGTGCAGGTACTGTACTTTAGACCACCACCCCTCCTTCAGAGTGCAGGCACTGTACTTCCCACTACCACCCCTTTATCAGAATGCAGGCACTGTACTTCGAACATATACCCATCCTTACGAGTGCAGGTACTGTACCTCCAACCACCACTTCAGATTGCAGAACTGTGCTTCCCACCTCTACCATCATTCAGAGTGTATTAACGTTGGTAGAATTACCGACAATATGTTAGGTAAAAGAACACAAGTGCAACTAATGTGATATCTTATTGTGTCGGTGTTTTGCTCTCCAGGAGCTTTGTCAAGCTGTTACAAACAATACATGGATACAGAGGGTATATACAGTAGGGCCTCACTTTTATGGCAGGTTAGATTCCAGGCTACCGCCAGAAAGTGGACATTGCCAGAAAGCAGAATGTCATTTGTTTCCACTTATAAATGTCAGATAATAAGTTTACACTAACATATATTATGTTAGCAAGAGAACTAGGCATTAAAAAAACAATAAAAAGTAAAATACACACACACAGTACTCTCATTACTTACCTAAAAATATTTGTACAGTGGACCCCAGGTTTTTGCAATTAATCCGTTCCAGAAGGATGCTCGAAATCTGAAATGGACCAAAACTGAAGTACAGTAGACCCTCATTTAGCACGACTTTATGTTGCGCGTTTTGGGTATTACGCGATTGAAGAATTGCGGCACATTTTTATCTAACACGACGTAAACCTTATATTACGCGATTCGCTGGAGGGGAAAATTTTTGAGCCCGCGGTCGCCTGCAGTAGGTTAAACCATTGAGTCAGTGGGGGTCCTACTAAGGGTGGCTATGAGCCACAACAAGTGTTTAATGCTGACGAGACAAGTGTTTTCTGGAAGAAAATGCCAACATGAACTTATATCAGTCAGCAAGAGAAAAGTGCACCAGGCTTCAAGACAGCAAAGGATCGCTTCACCTTCCTCCTTTTGGGTAATGCATCAGGTGATTTCAAGTGTAAGCCCATGGTTATTTACCGCTGTAAGAATCCTCATGCTTTGAGGAAAAGGGAATTTGTTTTTCCTTCGCACAAACTAAGTTTATTCAGGTATACAGAGATAGTTACATTGATTATCATACATAGCAGCATATGTGTAGAGAACCTAGGATAACCCAAAGTGTTATCCTAGAGAACCTAGGATAACCCAAAGTGTTATCCTAGAGAACCTAGGATAACCCAAAGTGTTATCCTAGAGAACCTAGGATAACCCAAAGTTTGGGTTATCCTAGGTTCTCTACACTATGCTGCTATGTATGATAATCTTGTAACTGTATCTGTGTATACCTGAATAAACTTACTTACAGTTTGCAGGAAGAAAAAACAACCATTCCCTCAGCGGCCGGTGCTAATGTTGTGGAACAGCTGGGAGACCACCCGCCTTCCCATGCTACCCTCCCCCAACAACACCCCACCATCCCAGCATTCGTATTCCATACGCGTCAAGCCAGCTGTGTTTGTCAAGAATAAGAGAGTGAATTGTGTTTTGATCTTTAAATTACTATATCTTGTATCTGCCAAGCAATCATGTCACCCAGTAGGCATACCAGTGTTGCTCAAAGTGGCAAGAAAATGTTTAAGCATTTATTAAGTCTTAGAATTAACGAAGAAAAAGATATTAGACAAGACATATCCTGTGGCTGTAATGAAGTGTTACTTTGTACACATAAAAAGATGTAAACATAAGTTTGTGTGACTAACTTACTGACTGACTGGACTGACTTACTGAATGACTGACTTACTGAATGACTTGACTGACTGAATGACTTGACTGACTGACTTACTGAATGACTTGACTGAATGACTTGACTGACTGACTTACTGAATGACTTGACTGACTGACTTACTGAATGACTTGACTGACTGACTTACTGAATGACTTGACTGACTGACTTACTGAATGACTTGACTGACTGACTGACTGAATGACTTGACTGACTGACTTACTGAATGACTTGACTGACTGACTTACTGAATGACTTGACTGACTGACTTACTGAATGACTTGACTTACTGAATGTCTTGACTGACTTACTGAATGTCTTGACTGACTTACTGAATGTCTTGACTGACTTACTGAATGTCTTGACTGACTTACTGAATGTCTTGACTGACTTACTGAATGACTTGACTGACTTACTGAATGACTTGACTGACTTACTGAATGTCTTGACTGACTTACTGAATGTCTTGACTAACTTACTGAATGTCTTGACTGACTTACTGAATGTCTTGACTGACTTACTGAATGTCTTGACTGTCTTACTGAATGACTTGACTGACTTAATGAATGACTTGACTGACTTAATGAATGACTTGACTGACTTAATGAATGACTTAACTGACTTACTGAATGACTTTATTAAAGTTAGAGACACTCAGTACAACTATCGACTTCAGTTCCAGAATCTCTACTATCCACCTCAGCCCAGTAGGGCCACAGCATAACTCTCCACTCTCTTCACAATCATCCACAAATATCAGCACCCACAATTTAAGGTAAATACTATTATTTCTGTTACATTTGTAGTCTTAAGCAGTAAAAACAACATAATACATCACGATAATGAACTACAATTACATATTCTCTTTTATATTTGTAAGATCTGTTGGTCTAAAAAAAACTTGTTTGGCTTTTTGGGGACTCTCAGGACCGTAACCCTATTTTTCCCTTAAGTTCTTTTAACTATCTAACACGATTTTACCTAACACGATGTTTTCAGGACCGTAACTACCGTGCTAAATGAGGGTCTACTGTAATATTTTCCATAAGAAATAATAATGTAAATCCAATTAATCCATTCCAGACACCCAAAAATATTCACAAAAAAATCATTTTTAAAGAATAACTACAGTTTTACATACAGAAACAATGATAAATAAATATAAACATTACATACCTTTACTGAAGACTCTTGTTGGCATATTGAAGAAGGCGATAATAATAATAATAATAATATTTATTTAGACATGGTACAATGATACATAGGTATAAATGAGATGTACATGCCAAAAGCCCCTAATATGCTGTGCATTGCAGGCATTCTTAGGACTATTTAATAGTAGACTACATGGTAAAAAAAATTATGGTTGATAATTTATAAAATAAGTATAATTGTGTATCTAAGTTATAAAGTTTGAATATAAGTTGAACATAATAATTTATTAATTGTAGCAATGCAACTAATTGAGTGAGATAACAATTTAAAACAATTTATTGCATTGCAGTTACAGTTTACGTGGTCATTATAATGTAAATGTTATATAAACAGTTAGCTTAGTATGTATTATTCATAAGAGGTTTTTACATTTAAGTGATTAATCAGGTTTTTACATTTAAGTGATTATTCTACTTTGTTGGGAATCTTTGATATTGAGCATTTAGGTTTGGGTGAGAAGGTGGTTTTTTAGCATCGTTTTAAATTGGGGTACAGGCAGGGTTTCTTTGGCAATAACAGGTAATGAATTCCAAATTTTCGTGCCTTTTATATGCATTGAGTTTTTACATAGTGTTAGATGGACACGGGGAACATCGAGGTGTGATCTGTGTCTAATGTTATGGTCATGTGTCCTGTTAAAATTGGTAAGGAGAAGTTTTAGTGGTGGGTTAATATTTGCATAGAGTGTTCTATGTATGTAATAGGCACAGTAAAAAGTATGAATGTCTTGTATGGTGAGTAAGTTTAGGTTTTTGAATATTGGTGGAGTATGTTGTTTGGAGTGTGAATTTGTTATCATTCTAACTGCTGCCTTTTGCTGTGTTATTAGTGGTCTGAGATGAGTTATTAATGCAGAGCCCCATGCGCAGATTCCATAGGTGAGGTAGGGTAAATGAGTGAGTGATATAGGTAAGGAGAGCTGGTTGGGAACATAGTACCGTATCTTGGATAGTATTCCCACGGTCTTTGAGACTTTCTTGGAAATTTGTTGTATATGTGTCTGAAATTTGAGGCCACTGTCAAGATGGATTCCTAAGAATTTTCCCTGTGTGAGTTTTGTGATAGGGGACCCGTTTATCATTATGTTAAGTGGTGCGTTTGTAACTCTGTTCCCAAACTGGATAAAATATGTTTTATCAATATTGAGAGTAAGTTTGTTGGTCATCATCCAGGTAGATATTTTCTGAAATTCAGTATTTGCAGTGTTGGCTAGTATGTCTGGGCTTGGGTGCGAGATAACGTATGTAGTGTCATCTGCAAAAAGTATGGGTTTGAGTAGTTGAGATGCATTTGGTAGGTCGTTAATGTAAATGTCAGTTTGGATTCAGGCCTAATAAAAATACAAATGATGCTATTGTACACATGCTAGAAATCCCAGTGGGAATCTTCATTGAAATTACGTAAAGCTTTTGATACAGTTGACCATGATCTGTTACACCTAAAATTATCACACTATGGTATAAGAGGACACTCCCTCAACTACCTAAAATCATACCTTAGCAACAGAAGCCAATATGTGTACACAAATGGAGCTAGTTCTACCACGCAAACTATTACAGTTAGTGTCCCACAGGGAAGTGTTCTTGGCCCACTTCTCTTTCTCATTTACATTAACGACCTACCAAATGCATCACAACTACTCAAACCCATACTATTTGCACATGACACTACATACGTCTTCTCTCACCCAAGCCCAATCATACTAGCCAACATTGTAAATGCTGAATTGCAGAAAATATCTACCTGGATGATGACTAACAAACTTACTCTCAATATTGATAAAACCTATTTCATTCAGTTTGGGAACAGAGCTACAAATGTACCACTTAACATAATGATAAACGGGTCCCTTATCACAAAACTCAGAGGAAAAATTCTTAGCAAATTTTGCAAATGACATAGCATCAAATTCATGCCCAACTGGAAAGAAGTTTGAGGCTTGGATTCCTGTTACAAACGACGATAAGAGGGTATTTAGGCGGACCGCAAAGTTGACCAAATTTTCATCTGACCTAGGGACTGCATCTTGACAGTGGCCTCAAATTTCAGACACATATACAACAAATTTCCAAGAAAGTCTCCAAGACCGTGGGAATACTATCCAAGATACGGTACTATGTTCCACAACCAGCTCTCCTTACCCTATATCACTCACTCATTTACCCCTACCTCACCTATGGAATCTGCGCATGGGGCTCAACAACAATAACTCATCTCAGACCATTAATAACACAACAAAAGGCTGCAGTCAGAATGATAACAAATTCACACTCCAGACAACATACTCCACCAATATTCAAAAATGTAAACTTACTCACCATACAAGACATCCATACTTTTTACTGTGCCTATTACATATATAGAACACTAAACTCAAATATTAACCCACCACTCAAACTTCTCCTTACCAATCTAAACAGGACACATGACCATAACACAAGACACAGATCACTCCTCGATGTTCCCCGTGTCCATATAACGCTATGCAAAAACTCAATGCACATTAAAGACCCGAAAATTTGGAATTCATTACCTGTGATTGGCAAAGAAACCCTGCCTGTACCTCAATTCAAAACTCTGCTAAAAAACCACATTCTCACCCAAACCTAAGTGCACAATAATAATAATTTTTATTTCTTCGCAATTTTACATAGAGATTTACATAGAAGTGCAAGGAGAGCCACTGACATGCCAGGGCAGTGGACCCCCGCTATTCGAACGGCTCGGCAATAGAACATAATGTCATTAGAACAAGAAAATCGATATCGCCATGCAAACAAAATATCACGATTCGAACAAGTGCGTCCATCACCTGTCCGCCCAGGCGCTTGGAGAGCCATTCCCGCGTTGTTTACACTCAAGAGAACAATACCCTGCACGCTCATCCAGACATTTCACACTTAATTATAATTGTTTGGAGTTTGTTCATTAAGTGTGAGGCAGTGGTGGTTGAGGCAGTGGTGGTTGAGGCAGTGGTGGTTGAGGCAGTGGTGAGAGGCAGTGGTGGTAGTGGCAGTGGTGGTAGAGGCAGTGGTGGTAGAGGCAGTGGAGAGAGGCAGTGGTGGTAGAGGCAGTGGTGGTAGAGGCAGTGGTGGTAGAGGCAGTGGTGGTAGAGGCAGTGGAGAGAGGCAGTGGTGGTAGAGGCAGTGGTGGTAGAGGCAGTGGTAGTAGAGGCAGTGGTAGTAGAGGCACTGGTGAGTACACAAGATTAAATGAAGGTTCGGGAGTTTTGTAAACAAACCAGTTGTTGCTGTTACCAGCCTGACACGTATGATTTCTGTTCACTCCTTGAAGCTGACTGGAAGTGTACTAATGCAGATAGCATTACAAACTCCTTTTCTCTTATACTAACACGTCTGAAGGAGGAAAGAATGGGAAGATGTTTTCATAGCTGTAGCGAGAATACCTGCAACCACCGTCCTCCCCAGCCACCACATTCGTAATGACATACATATTTTATTCATTCTAGAGTGTATATCAGGTTTTTATATTATTTATATTGTTTATTATGTCATATTAGATGAATTGTGATAGATAAATAAGCTGTCGAGTTGATAATTGCTTCATAGTGAAGTACTATTTTGTCATGCCTCCTGACAGCAGGAACGGATTAATTGTATTTCCATTATTTCTTATGGGAAAAATTAAATCGCCACTCGAACATTTCGCGTTGAGAACTAGCTCCTGGAACGGATTAAGTTTGAATACCTGGGGTCCACTGTACCAACAAAGTTGATTAATCACTTAAATGTAAAAACCTGTTATAAATAATGCATACTGAGCTAACTCTGTTTCTATAGCATTAACAAATAAAATAATCCACTCTCTTGTACTCTTTGTAACTCATATAATGAACATATAAACTGTAATTGCAATACAACTAATTATTTTAATTTGTTTGATCTGATTTAATTAATTGCATTGCTGCAATTAATAAATTATTATGTTCAACTTATATTCAAATTTCACAACTTAAATACACAATTATACTTATTTTGTAAATTATGAACCATAATTTTTTACCATGTAGTCTACTGTTAATTAATTTTAAGAATGCCCACAATGCTCAGCATATTAGGGGCTTTTGGCATGTACACCTCATGGATACCTAGAACTATGTACAGTAGACCGTCATTTAGCACGGTAGTTACATTCCTGAAAACGTTGTGTTAGATAAATAAAAGAACTTATGGGAAAAATAGGGTTACGGTCCTGGGAGTCCCCAAAAAGCCAAACAAGTTTTTTTTAGACCAACAGATCTTACAAAAATAAAAGTGAATATGTAATTGTAGTTCATTATCGTGATGTATTATGTTGTTTTTACTGCTTAAGACTACAAATGTAACATAAATAATAGTATTTACCTTAAATTGTGGGTGCTGGTGTTTGTGGATGAGTGTGAAGAGAGTGGAGAGTTATGCTGTGGCCCTACTGGGCTGAGGTGGATAGTAGAGGTTCTGGAACTGAAGTAGATGGTTGTACTGAGTGGTCTAACTTTAAGTCATTCAGTAAGTCAGTCAGTCAGTCAAGTCATTCAGCAAGTCAGTGAAGTCATTCAGTAAGTCAGTGAAGTCATTCAGTAAGTCAGTCAAGTCATTCAGTAAGTCAGTAAGTCAGTCAAGTCATTCAGTAAGTCAGTAAGTCAGTCAAGTCATTCAGTAAGTCAGTAAGTCAGTCAAGTCATTCAGTAAGTCATTCATTCAGTAAGTAAGTCAGTCAGTCAGTCAGTCACTCAAACTTTGCAATTCCTAGACTTGAACACTTAAACCTTTTCTTGTCACTTGCTGGAATACTTGTATGCTTACTGGGTGCCATGATTGCTTTGCAGATTTATGAAAATGAGAAAATGTATGTAAATAAACACAGCGAGCTTCCCGATTATTGTCGTCCTGCACGCGTATGAACCAAACTGAATGCTGGGAGGGATGTGTGGGTGGGTTAGGGTGGCGGGGGATACCAGTAGGACTCCCCCACTGACTCAATGGTTTAACCCACTACGGGCGACCGTACGCTCAAAATTTTTTCTCCTCCCACGACGGTGTAATATCATTTTTACGTTGTGTTAGATAATAATCTGCCGCAATTCTTCAATCATGCAATACCCATAATGTGCAACATAATCTCGTGCTAAATGACGGTCTACTGTACATCTTTGTATCATGTCTAAATAAAAATTATTATTATTATTATTAAGTGCACTGATATTATTTATACCATTTTTACAATAATGCAATAGTCTGCATATCAGTAAATCTTCTATTTTTTGTGTGAATAAAAAATCAAAATAGAAAGCAAGAGTAATATAAGAGGGGCCTAAAGATGTGACTAATGAACAGAGAAAATCTTATTTTAGTGCCAGGAATGTCTGCATTGTTTATTCTGGACCCTATTTTGAAATTGACATCTTTTTTTATTTTGCATGAAATTGGCCAAATTACCAATTTCTGACCACTTTATTGGGTAGTTGAAATCGGTAAATTGGTTTCTTGTACTCAATTGATAGAACAAATGGAGTTCTAAAGAAATACAGTGGACCCCCCGAGTTTCGGTCATAATTCATTCCAGAAGGCTGTTCAAGTGCCATTACCGAACGAATTTGTTCCCTTAAGGAAAAATGTAAATTAGATTAGTCCTTTCAGACCCCCAAAAATACACATACAAAAGCACTTACAATATTAAACTTACATAATTGTTCGATTTCCGAGGTGACCTAAACTCGGGGGTCCACTGTAGTATGAGTTTGGTCGACTGTAACAATAGAATTGGCCGAAAATAGGGATCAAAGTCAGCAAAATCGCCGATGCATATATATCGCTAACTTCGCGAGAGCGTAATTCCGTAAGTTTTCCATCAAATTTCGTACTTTTGGTGTCATTACCATCGGGAAAAGATTCTCTATCATTTCATAAGAAAAAAATAATTTTTTTTTTTTTTTTCCAAAATTTTGCAACATAGAATGACAGTCTGCAGGTGGGTTAATATTAACAAGTGTTCACACTTCAGTTAATCATACACTTCAGTGTCAGTCATTACTATATAAATATTGTATCATCTGGATATAAACTTATACAGTGGTATGTACCTCGAGTTATGAGCGTAATTCGTTCCAGACGGCTATTCAAGTGCTGATACCGAAGGAATTTTTCCCATAAGAAATAATGAAAATTAGATTAATCCATTTCAGACCCCCAAAAATACACTTACAAAAGTACCTACAAAAATACACTTACATAATTGTTCGAGTTGGGAGCTGCTCGTAAGTAGAGGTACCAATGTATATTTTATAATACTGTACGTGTATATAAGACTATGACCCACCTGGATCACATGACGACTGTGTGTGTTGTATTATCTGTCGTCCAGGGTGGTCGTCCAGGGTGGTTGTCCAGGGTGGTAGTCCAGGGTGGTCGTTCAGGGTCGTCATCCTGGGTGGTTGTCCAGGGTGGTCATCCAGGGCAGTCGTTCAGGGATGACATCAACACACTCAGCTATACACAGACACACAGACTTGTATATGTATGTGTACACACTCAAGTATACACACGTGAATAGTGAGTACCAAGAGATTATTATTATTATTATGCATACAGGAGCGCGACGGAGGAAGGCTGTTGAAGAACTCGTCGTCATCATCATTACCATCATTGTTATCACTGTCTGCACTTAACACACTACTGTATCCAGCCTACACTCTACTGCCCACTACCAAGGTGAGTACCACTCTACCTCTCTTGTGTTACCAGTGTATCTGTGTGTCTTGTAGTGTTACCAGTGTATCTGTGTGTCTTGTAGTGTTACCAGTGTATCTGTGTGTCTTGTAGTGTTACCAGTGTATCTGTGTGTCTTGTAGTGTTACCAGTGTATCTGTGTGTCTTGTAGTGTTACCAGTGTATCTTGTAGTGTTACCAGTGTATCTTGTAGTGTTACCAGTGTGTCTTGTAGTGTTACCAGTGTGTCTTGTAGTGTTACCAGTGTGTCTTGTAGTGTTACCAGTGTGTCTTGTAGTGTTACCAGTGTATCTTGTAGTGTTACCAGTGTATCTGTGTGTCTTGTAGTGTTACCAGTGTATCTGTGTGTCTTGTAGTGTTACCAGTGTATCTGTGTGTCTTGTAGTGTTACCAGTGTATCTGTGTGTCTTGTAGTGTTACCAGTGTATCTGTGTGTCTTGTAGCTATCAGACATATTCTGAGAATCAGACATGAGCACCCTAAATCCCCACCAGTGCCTAGAGAAGCTGAATACAGAAGCATACAAGGTATGTATAAAGCACGTACCATTGAGGAAACCCAGAAGAAGATCAGATATAGAGAGAGAGCATAGGAGATGGTACAGAAGAAGAAAACGGGTTACTGAATTGTTGAAAAACACAAATATGTTGCAACAGAGGAGAGATAGCCTTAACTGAGAGATCACTGGATTAGAGCAAAAACTTAAGATGTCATACCTAACAGAAGAAGTACAAAGGGAACAAAGAGCCATACAGGATATTACAAGAAACCCAAAATATTTCTATTCCTATGCAAAATCCAAGCTAAGAACTATCAGTAGAATTGGACCATTATTGAGATGAGATTCGTATACTGACGATGAACAGGAAAGGAGTGAAATCCTAAAAGAACAGTATGAGTCGGTGCTCAGCAACCCACTAAATGACAGCAATGTAGAAAATGCAGAAATATTTTTCACTCCAGCAGAAGGCCGCACAGACCAACTAACTGACATTAGTACAAATCCCATAGATTTCGAAAAAGAAATGGACAACATGCCCATTCACTCAGCACCTGGACCAGATTCATGGAATGCTTTATTTATAAAAAAGTGCAAAGTACCATTAGCAAGAGCCCTTAGTGTTCTTTGGAGAAAGAGTTTAGATCTAGGTGAAATACCGGAGGCCTTAAAGAGTGCAGACATAGCTCCTTTGCATAAGGGAGGTAATAGAGCACTAGCTAAAAATTACAGACCAGTAGCCCTAACTTCTCACATAATAAAAATCTTTGAAAGAGTGATGAGACGGCAGATTACAAACTTCATGGACCAGCACAACCAACATAACCCGAACCAGCATGGCTTTAGAGCGGGATAATCATGCCTGTCACAGCTGCTGAACCATTATGACAGAATTACGGAGGCATTGGAAGACGACCAAAACGCAGATGTGATTTACACAGATTTTGCAAAGGCGTTTGACAAATGCGATCATGGAGTGATAGCGCACAAAATGACGGCCATGGGCATTACGGGGAAGGTAGGCAGATGGATTTTCAAGTTCCTAACACACAGAACACAAAAAGTAGTAGTGAACAGGGCAAGATCCAGCATCAGCGAGGTCAAAAGCTCAGTGCCCCAAGGCACTGTCCTGGCACTTCTGCTGTTTCTCATCCTCATAGCAGACATAGATAAAAACACACGGCACACTTTTGTATCATCATTTGCAGATGACACTAAAATAAGCATGAAAGTCACTACGGTAGAGGACACTGAAAAATTACAGGAAGACATAAGCAGGGTCTTCCAGTGGGCAGTGGAGAACAACATGATATTCAATGGTGATAAGTTTCAGCTGCTTAGGTATGGAAAGAATGAAGAACTCAAAAGGAACACTATATACAAAATGCAAGAGGGTCACCACATAGAACGAAAAGAACACGTAAAGGACTTGGGAATAATTATGTCTGCTGATCTTTCTTTTAAAGACCATAACAAGACATAGATCACAACAGCCAGGAAGATGACGGCGTGGGTATTGAGAACTTTCAAAACAAGGGAAATATTGCCGATGGTGACACTCTTCAAATCGCTAGTGCTCCCTCACTTAGAATATTGCTCAGTGCTGATGGCCCTGTTCAAAGCAGGAGAAATATCAGAGCTGGAACAAATTCAGAGATCGTTTACGGCTCACATTGAGCCATTGAAACATCTAAATTATTGGGAACGCCTTCAAGTCTTGAACATGTACTCATTGGAGAGGAGGAGAGAGAGATACATGATAATATATACCTGGAAAGTACTTGAGGCCTAGTCCCAAATCTGCACACTGCCATAACAACATACTGGAATTAGAGATATGGGAGGAAGTGTAAAATAAACCCAGTGAGGAGCAGGGGTGCAGTGGGGACAATTTGGGAGCACTGTATTAACATCCGGGGTCCCAGACTATTCAACATCTTACCAGAAGATATCCGAAACACGGCTGGAACCAGTGTAGAAGCCTTCAAGAGGAAACTGCACAAGTATCTTCACCAGGTGCCAGATCAACCAGGCTGTGATGGATATGTGGGGCAGCGGGCCTCCAGCAGCAACAGCCTGGTTGACCAGGCAAGCACCAGACGAGCCTGGCCCATGGCCGGGCTCAGAGAGTAGATAAACTCTCGAAACTCTTCAAAGGTATATACCAGTGTATCTATGTGTCTTGTAGTGTTACCAGTGTATCTGTGTGTCTTGTAGTGTTACCAGTGTATCTGTGTGTCTTGTAGTGTTACCAGTGTATATGTGTGTCTTGTAGTGTTACCAGTGTATCTGTGTGTCTTGTAGTGTTACCAGTGTATCTGTGTGTCTTGTAGTGTTACCAGTGTATCTGTGTGTCTTGTAGTGTTACCAGTGTATCTGTGTGTCTTGTAGTATTACCAGTGTATCTGTGTGTCTTGTAGTGTTACCAGTGTATCTGTGTGTCTTGCAGTGTTACCACTGACTGTACACAGGTACAGTGGTACCAGCAGCAACAGCCTGGTTCTCTTAACAACAGTATTTTTGTATTAACAAGTTTGGTTGTAATAACAACAGTTTGGTTGTAATAACAACAGTTTGGTTGTAATAACAACAGTTTGGTTGTATCAACAATAGTCTGGTTGTATCAACAACAGTCTGGTTGTATCAACAACAGTCTGGTTGTATCAACAACAGTCTGGTTGTATCAACAACAGTCTGGTTGTATCAACAACAGTCTGGTTGTATCAACAACAGTCTGGTTGTATCAACAACAGTCTGGTTGTATCAACAACAGTCTGGTTGTATCAACAACAGTCTGGTTGTATCAACAACAGTCTGGTTGTATCAACAACAGTCTGGTTGTATCAACAGTCTGGTTGTATCACAACGTCTGGTTGTATCAACAACAGTCTGGTTGTATCACACAGTCTGGTTGTATCACAACAGTCTGGTTGTATCAACAACAGTCTGGTTGTATCAACAACAGTCTGGTTGTATCAACAACAGTCTGGTTGTATCAACAACAGTCTGGTTGTATCAACAACAGTCTGGTTGTATCAACAACAGTCTGGTTGTATCAACAACAGGCTGGTTGTATTAACAACAGTTTGGTTGTATTAACAACAGTCTGGTTGTATTAACAACAGTTTGGTTGTATTAACAACAGTCAGGTTGTATTAACAGTTTGGTTATATTAACAACAGTCTGGTTGTATTAACTACAGTCAGGTTGTATTAACAGTTTGGTTATATTAACAACAGTCTGGTTGTATTAACAACAGTCTGGTTGTATTAACAACAGTCTGGTTGTATTAACAACAGTCTGGTTGTATTAACTACAGTCAGGTTGTATTAACAGTTTGGTTGTATTAACAACAGTCTGGTTGTATTAACAACAGTCTGGTTGTATTAACAACAGTTTGGTTGTATTAACAACAGTTTGGTTGTATTAACAACAGTTTGGTTGTATTAACAACATTCAGGTTGTATTAACAACAGTCTGGTTGTTAATATTAACAACAATCAGGTTGTATTAACAACAGTCTGGTTGTTAATATTAACAACAATCAGGTTGTATTAACAACAGTCTGGTTGTATTAACAGTTTACCTGGAGTATACCTGGAGAGGGTTTCGGTTATCAATGCCCCCCGCTGCCCGCTCTGCGACCAGGCCTCATAGTGGATCAGGACCTGATCAACCAGGCTGTTACTGCTGGCCGCACACTGGTCAGGTACTTTAGGTGCCTCTCCAATGCCTGCTTGAAGACAGCCAGGGGTCTATTGGAATCCCCTTTATGAATGCTGGGAGGCAGTTGAACAGTCTTGGGCCCCTGACACTTACTGTTTTGTCTCTTATCGTGCTAGTGGCACCCCTGCTTTTCATTGGGGGGATGTTGCATCATCTGCCGACCCTTTTGCTTTCATAGGGAGAGATTTTTGTGTGCAAGATTGGTACTAATCCCTCTAGGATTTTCCAAGTGTATATAATTATTCATCTCTCCTGCCTGCATTCTAGGGAGTACAGGTTTAGGAACTTTAAGCGTTCCCAGTAATTTAGGTGTTTTATTGCAGTTATGTGTGCCATGAAGGTTCTCTGTACATTTTCTAAGTCAGCAATTTCACCTGCCTAGAAAGGTGCAATTAGTGTGCAGCAATATTCCAGCCTAGATAGAACAAGTGACCTGAAGAGTGTCATCATGGGCCCGGCATTCCTAGTTTTGAAGGTTCTCATTATCCATCCTGTCATTTTTCTAGCAGATGTGATTGATACAATGTTATGATCTTTGAAGGTGAGATCCTCTGACATGATCACTCCCAGGTCTTTTACATAAGTTTTTCGCTCTATTGTGTGGTTGGAATTTGTTTTATAATCCGATAGTTTTAATTTCCTCACGTTTTCCCTATCAGAGTTATTGAAATTTCTCATCATTGAACTTCATATTGTTTTAAGCGGCCTATTTAAAGATTTGGTTGATGTCCGCCTGGAGTCTTGCAGTGTCTTCAATGGAGGACACTCATGCAAATTTGGGTGTCATCTGCAGAGGAAGACACTGAGCTGTGGCTTACATCCCTGTCTACATATGTCAGATATGAGGATGAGCAACAGGATTTGAGCGAGTACTGTGCCTTGTGGAACAGAGCTTTTCACCATAGCCGCCTCAGACTACTCTGTTTACTACTACTCTTTGTGTTCTATTTGTTAGGAAATTATAGATCCATCTACCAACTTTTCCTGTTATTCCTTTATCACTCATTTTGTGCACTATTACACCATGGTCACACTTGTCAAAGGCTTTTGTAAAGTCTGTGTATACTACATCTGCATTTTGATTTTCTTCTAGAGCATCCAGGACCTTGTCATAGTGGTCCAGTAGTTGGGACAGACAGGAGCGACCTGCTCTAAACCCATGTTGCCCTGGGTTGTGTAACTGATGAATATCTAGATGGGTGGCGATCTTGCTTCTTAGAACCCTTTCAAAGATTTTTATGATATGGGAAGTTAGGGCTATCGGTCTGTAGTTTTTTGGCTATTTCTTTACTGCCCCCTATGTGGAGTGGGGCTATGTCTTTTGTTTTTAGCAGCTGTGGGATGACCCCTATGTTCATGCTCCCTCTTCATAGGATGTTAAAAGCACGTGATAGGGGCTTCTTGCAATTCTTGATGAACACAGAGTTCAATGAGTCTGGGCCTGGGGCAGAGTGCATGGGCATGTCATTTATCGCCTTTTCGAAGTCATTTGGCGTCAGGATAATATCAGATAGGTTCGTGTCTACCAAATTCTGTCTCTCATAAAAAATTCATTTAGGTCAACGACTCTCAGTCTGGTTAGCGGCTCGCTAAAAACCGAGTCATACTGGGCACTTGAGTAGCTCAATCATTTCCTTGCTGTCATCTGTGTAGGACCCATCTCGTTTAAGTAAGGGCCCAATACTGGGTGTTGTTCTCGACTTGATTTGGCATAAGAAAAGAAATACTTCGGGTTTCTTTCAGTTTCATTTATGGCTTTTAGTTCTTCCCGCGTATCTTGGCTCCTGTAAGATTTCTTTAACTTTAGTTCGATGTTTGCTATTTCTCTGACCAGTGTCTCCCTACATATTACAGATGTATTGGCCTCTTTTAGCCGCTTTGTTATTCTTTGCCTTCACCTGTATAAGGAGCGCCTTTCTCTTTCTAGTTTACATCTCCTTTTCCTTAAATGAATATGCCTTGAGCATTCCTTGAATGCCACAGAGTTAATTTGTTCTAGACATAGGTTGGAATCCGTGTTTCTTAGGCTATCTTCCCAGTTTATATCATTTAGGACTTGGTTTACTTGATCCCACTTTATTTTTGTTATTAAAGTTGAATTTGGTGAATGCTCCCTCGTGACTGATCACATTTTGTCGGTCTGGAGCCCCGCGCATACATGTCTGAACCTCTATTATGTTGTAATCTGAGTATATTGTTTTTGATATGGTAATATTTTGTATCAGATCATCATTGTTAGTGAAAATGAGGTCCAGTGTATTCTCCAATCTTGTAGGCTGGTTTAACCCTTTCAGGGTCCGTCCTGTAGATCTACGGCTTTGAAGCCAGGGTCCAAAGCTGCTGACTCAGCAGGTCCAGGACAAAGCACATCATCCACCAGTGGAAGGAGACAACTGTGGCTGAAACGTATTTGTTTTTTGTAACAATAATGTTTATGCCTCATGTCTATAAGCATAATATAAATCATACTGTTTCACAGATGAGTAAGACACCACTGTGCATGACACCTTCTTTCAAAGACACTCACAGACTGCAGCAGTTTTAGTAACATGTCCAGTCACTGTACATATGTAAATATATAATAGAACATTAATAATATACAACATTTTTGCATGTTTTTTGTTGTAAGCAAGTTTTGTAAGCAATATAATGATGAACAAATTAGTGCGGTTATTGTGTTGAATACAATGAGTGTACTTATATACATTATATTGGTCTCACAGGCCACAAAAGTTACTGGAAAAAAAATATTAGAAAAGAAGAGAAAAAGGTAACAAAAACGTAAAATAAATAAATGCAACTTTAGGGAAGTCGCGGATATTGCCGCCACCCGGTCCTTGAGGGTCAACTTCACACCTCTATATCTCCCTAACTACAGAGTGGAAAAAAAATTGTTTTATTACCTATAGGAAAAATAATATCTTTAATTCTTGGACCCTGGCTGACACTTTGAGATTTGGCCTCTGGACCCTGAAAGGTTTAAGGTGAATTTGGTGCAGAAATTTAAAAGTTCATGTGTGTGCGAGTTTTCATCTGAGCTGCCTCCTGGTGTTATCTCTGCTACCACATTGTTTGCAATATTCCTCCATTTTAGGTGCCTTAGGTTGAAATCCCCTAGGAGCAAGATGTTGGGGGCAGGAGCTGGAAGATTTTCCAGACAGTGGTCAATTTTCAAAAGCTGTTCATGGAATTGTTGGGACGTTGCATCCGGAGGCTTGTATACAACCACGATGACCAGGCTTTGATTCTCGATCTTTACTGCTAAAACTTCAACTAAATCATTTGAGGCATTTTAGTAGTTCTGATCATATAAGTGACTCTGTGATATACAGGCCAACCTCCCCCTTTTGCCTGTTCACTCTGTCACATCTGTATAGGTTGTAGCCCGGGATCCATATTTCATTGTCCAAGTGATCCTTTATGTGGGTCTCTGTGAAAACCTCGAACATTGCATTTGACTCTGTAAGCAGTCCACGGATGTAAGGTATTTTGTTTGTTGCTGGCTTTAGACCCTGTATATTTGCAAAGATGAATGTCGTCAAATTGGTGGTATAGGGGTCTTTTTTTTTCCTGGCACTAATATCTGTTGTTGCTGTTGGTTGTATTAACAACAGTCTGGTTGTATTAACAACAGTCTGGTTGTATTAACAACAGTCTGGTTGTATTAACAACAGTCTGGTGCACCGTCAGGTTGAAGGGGCACGGTCATGGTGGGAGGTGGGCGGTGCATTGCCCTGTGACGTGCACCTGGTACACCTGCGGACCATGGTAGACCCACCCCGAGCCAGGGTGGGCCAGCTGGTGGCCCACCCACCGGCCCATCTCTCATCGCTCACGCTCCATCGCCTTGGATTTGACTGTTACTTCCAGTCACCAGGACTCTCCTGTTCCACCACTGCTGGCAAGGTTAGTCCAACACTTACAACACCTGTGTAACACCTCTCACATGTGTTTAACACCTCTAACACACATTTAATACATGTTTAACAAGGTTTAACAGTGTTTAACGAGGTTTAAAAGTGTTTAACAAAATTTAAGTGTTTAATGAGTTTGAACAGTGTTTAACGAGGTTGAACAGTGTTTAACGAGGTTGAACAGTGTTTAACGAGGTTGAACAGTGTTTAACGAGGTTGAACAGTGTTTAATGAGGTTGAACAGTGTTTAACAAGGTTGAAAAGTGTTTAACGAGGTTGAACAGTGTTTAACGAGATTGAACAGTGTTTAACGAGGTTTAACAGGTGTTTAATGAGGTATACCAAGAGGGGGTCACATTCGTCCTGTCAGTAACAAGGCTATTTATCCTACCTTTTACTTTCCTGTCAACATTTCAACAACTCACTTTTTACCCTCTGAACCAAATTCTCTTTTGAATTCTTGTCTCCACAATTCTTGTACTAACGTGAGCATGAGCGCGACCTGTAGAAGACCCCTACATTATCACTTGTACTAACGTGAGTATGAGCGCGACCTGTAGAAGACTCCTACATTATCACTTGTACTAACGTGAGTATGAGCGCAACCTGTAGAAGACTCCTACATTATCACTTGTACTAACGTGAGTATGAGCGCGACCTGTAGAAGACTCCTACATTATCACTTGTACTAACGGGAGTATGAGCGCGACCTGTAGAAGACTCCTACATTATCACTTGTACTAACGTGAGTATGAGCGCGACCTGTAGAAGACTCCTACATTATCACTTGTACTAATGTGAGTATGAGCGCGACCTGTAGAAGACTCCCACATTATCACTTGTACTAACGTGAGTATGAGCGCGACCTGTAGAAGACTCCTACATTATCACTTGTACTAACGTGAGTATGAGCGCGACCTGTAGAAGACTCCTACATTATCACTTGTACTAACGGGAGTATGAGCGCAACCTGTAGAAGACCCCTACATTACCACTTGTACTAACGTGAGTATGAGCGCAACCTGTAGAAGACTCCTACATTACCACTTGTACTAACGTGAGTATGAGCGCAACCTGTAGAAGACCCCTACATTACCACTTGTACTAACATGAGTATGAGCGCAACCTGTAGAAGACCCCTACATTACCACTTGTACTAACGTGAGTATGAGTGCGACCTGTAGAAGACCACTACATTATCACTTGTACTAACGTGAGTATGAGTGCGACCTGTAGAAGACCCCTACATTACCACTTGTACTAACGTGAGTATGAGCGCGACCTGTAGAAGACCCCTACATTATCACTTGTACTAACGTGAGTATGAGCGCAACCTGTAGAAGACTCCTACATTACCACTTGTACTAACGTGAGTATGAGCGCAACCTGTAGAAGACCCCTACATTACCACTTGTACTAACATGAGTATGAGCGCAACCTGTAGAAGACCCCTACATTACCACTTGTACTAACGTGAGTATGAGCGCGACCTGTAGAAGACCCCTGCTTCCAGAACACACTATAGGACCCCTGTTGCCAGAACACACTAAAGGACCCCTGCTGCCAGAACACACTAAAGGACCCCTGCTGCCAGAACACACTAAAGGACCCCTGCTGCCAGAACACACTAAAGGACCCCTGCTGCCAGAACACACTAAAGGACCCCTGCTGCCAGAACACACTAAAGGACCCCTGCTGCCAGAACACACTAAAAGACCCCTGCTGCCAGAACACACTAAAGGACCCCTGCTGCCAGAACACACTAAAGGACCCCTGCTGCCAGAACACACTAAAGGACCCCTGCTGCCAGAACACACTAAAGGACCCCTGCTGCCAAAACACACTAAAGGACCCCTGCTGCCAGAACACACTAAAGGACCCTGCTGCCAGAACACACTAAAAGACCCCTGCTGCCAGAACACACTAAGGCCCCCTGCTGCCAGAACACACTAAAGACCCCTGCTGCCAGAACACACTAAAGGACCCCTGCTGCCAGAACACACTAAAGGACCCCTGCTGCCAGAACACACTAAAGGACCCCTGCTGCCAGAACACACTAAAGGACCCCTGCTGCCAAAACACACTAAAGGACCCCTGCTGTCTGCAAATCAATTTAAGGCCCTACTTACAAATCACCTCATCACCCAAACTTAACCAGACAAACACTATACTTAACACCTACAGTGGTACCTCGAGTTACGATATTTTTTCGTTCGAGAATGCTGTTCAAGTGCCATTACCAAACGAATTTATCCCCATAAGGAATAATGTAAAATAGACTAGTCCTTTTACACCCCCAAAAATATACTTACAAAAGCATTTAAAAAAATAAACTTACATAAAAGGGCGATTTTGGGGACCATCGTAACTCGAGGTACCACTGTACTATGATTTCTCAACTATTTAATTATTATTTCAAACTTAAAATTGTTTCAACTTGTGCTTTATGATGTCTCTCATGTTACAGAATCATTACGTCTGAACAAATGGAAATCCGTGTTGTTTGCCAGTCATGCTTATGGCTTATATCTACAAGCACAGTATAGCACTTTGTGTTATCCTGGTGGGTAATTTACAATATGTATGATAACTGTACTTATGTGTAGCTGTGCCTAAATAAACTTACTTAGTTCTTGATTCTGGTTTATGAGTGGGTCTCTCTGGGACAAAGACAGGCAGACATAGACAGAGATAGCCAGCCAACAAGCCAGAGTCATCTAGCCAGCCAACAAACCAGAGTCATCTAGCCAGCCAACAAGCCAGAGTCATCTAGCCAGCCAACAAGCCAGAGTCATCTAGCCAGCCAACAAGCCAGAGTCATCTAGCCAGCCAACAAGCCAGAGTCATCTAGCCAGCCAACAAGCCAGAGTCATCTAGCCAGCCAAACTCATCCACCCAGCCAGCCAAACATGTATTACACATGTTCCAGAATCATATCTCTTTACTTAGGGCATAGGTTATAGGACATTCAGGCAGAATGACACTACTAGTGGTATGAAAAATGAAAGCAAGTGGCACAAATGTTGCACATGGGTTATTATCGAGGTTTTTAATATTTCCTCAACCACTTGTGGCCACATCCATCTCACAGCCACTATATTTTGTGTCAGCATCACTTCGTTCTTGAAAGGGCAGTGTTAATACGACATACATCAGTGAATCCCTGGTGTTTGCCACACTGTTCTAGCTGGCCGAGTCTTAATAACCTAACCTAACCTAACCTAACCTAACCTAACCTAACCTAACCTAACCTAACCTAACTTAACACCAGACTATACTAACCAGGCTAACATCTTAGGACAATTGTCTCAAATTTGGAGACAGGATCAATAAAATGTTGATCTACGTTTTGAGTTAATAGATGTTTAATTAAGTTTATTAGATGCATTAAGGCTTAACATTTGTTTAATGAGGTTTAACAGGTGTTTATTTAAGTTTAACATGTTAGTGATGTTTTAACATATATTTAGTGATGTTTAAGAAGTGTTGTTGATGTGTTGACAGGTGCGGTTGTCGCAGGTGTTCCCTACAATGTTTGGAGAACAAGTGCAACAGATGTCACTCTCAATGTTGTACGAAGGTGTTGACATGACTAAGACGTACACACTCTCACTTCAACCCATGGAGCTGTACACCTTCAGACTCTCACACACATAGTACTGTGTGTACATAAGTCAGTGTGGTGTACATGTGTGTCAGTGATGTAGACCAAGTAATGCAGTCACTGTGTATGCATCCATAAACACACACATAGTAACTGTGTGTGTGTGTGTGTGTGTGTATGCCACACGATCATGTGGGTCCCTCACACACATCATGTGGGTCCCTCACACACCATCATGTGTGTCCCTCACACACCATCATGTGTGTCCCTCACACACCATCATGTGGGTCCCTCACACACCATCATGTGGGTCCCTCACATACCATCATGCGAGTCCCTCACACACCATCATGTGTGTCCCTCACACACCATCATGTGTGTCCCTCACACACCATCATGTAGATCCTTCACACACCATCATGTGGGTCCCTCACACACCATCATGTGGGTCCCTCACACACCATCATGTGTGTCCCTCACACACCATCATGTGGGTCCCTCACACACCATCATGTGGGTCCCTCACACACCATCATGTGGGTCCCTCACACACCATCATGTGAGTCCCTCACACACCATCATGTAGGTCCCTCACACATCATCATGTGGGTCCCTCACACACCATCATGTAGATCCCTCACACACCATCATGTGGGTCCCTCACACACCATCATGTGTGTCCCTCACACACCATCATGTAGATCCTTCACACACCATCATGTGGGTCCCTCACACACCATCATGTGAGTCCCTCACACACCATCATGTAGGTCCCTCACACACCATCATGTAGGTCCCTCACACACCATCATGTGAGTCCCTCACACACCATCATGTAGGTCTCTCACACACATCATGTAGGTCCTCACACACATCATGTAGGTCCTCACACACATCATGTAGGTCCTCACACACCATCATGTAGGTCCTCACACATCATGTAGGTCCTCACACACCATCATGTAGGTCCTCACACACCATCATGTAGGTCCTCACACACATCATGCAGGTCCTCACACACCATCATGTAGGTCCTCACACACCATCATGTAGGTCCTCACACACCATCATGTAGGCCCCTCACACACCATCATGTGGTCCTCACACACATCATGACGGTCCTCACACACCATCATGTAGGTACCTCACACACCATCATGTAGGTCCCTCACACACCATCATGCAGGTCCCTCACACACCATCATGCAGGTCCCTCACACACCATCATGCAGGTCCCTCACACACCATCATGCAGGTCCTCACACCATCATGTGGTCCTCACACACCATCATGTAGGTCCTCACACCATCATGTGGGTCCCTCACACACCATGCGAGTCCCTCACACACCATCATGTAGGTCCCTCACACACCATCATGTAGGTCCCTCACACACCATCATGTAGGTCCCTCACACACCATCATGTGGGTCCCTCACACACCATCATGTAGGTCCCTCACACCATCATGCGAGTCCCTCACACACCATCATGTAGGTCCTCACAACCATCATGTAGGTCCTCACACCCCATCATGTAGGTCCTCACACACCATCATGCAGGTCCCTCACATACCATCATGTAGGTCCCTCATACACCATCATGTAGGTCCCTCACACACCATCATGTAGGTCCCTCACACACCATCATGTAGGTCCCTCACACACCATCATGTAGGTCCCTCACACACCATGTAGGTCCCTCACAGACCATCATGTAGGTCCCTCACACACCATCATGTAGGTCCCTCACACACCATCATGTAGGTACCTTACACCATCATGTAGGTCTCTTGGCTGTCCTCATGAAGAGGGACTTGCCAAAACCCTTGTAACAAATCTAGAGTCAAGAAGACTTTGTTTTCTCCGATGTTACGTAAAAGGTCACCAAGTACAGGAAGTGGGAAGCGATCTGGAATTGTTTTCACATTTAACTTCCTAAAATCAATCACTGGGTGCCAAGTACTGTCCTTCTTAGGTACTAAGATCAGGGGCTCATTTCAGGGTGAATTGCTAGGTGCAATAACACCATCCTCAAGCATCTGGTTGATCAATTCATCTGCAACAGCAACTTCCTAACACACCATCATGTAGGTCCCTCACACACCATCATGTGCGTCCCTCACACACCACCATGTGCATCCCTCACACACCATGTGGATCCCTCACACACCATCATGTGGGTCCCTCACACACCATCATGTGGATCCTCACACACCATCATGTGGGTCCCTCACACAACATCATGTGGGTCCCTCACATATCATTTGGGTCCCTCACACAACATCATGTGGGTCCCTCACATCATGTGGGTCCCTCACACATCATGTGGGTCCCTCACACATCATGTGGGTCCTTCAAACATCATGTGGGTTCCTCACACAACATCATGTGGGTCCCTCAAACATCATGTTGGTCCCTCACACATCATGTGGGTCCCTCACACATCATGTGGGTCCCTCACACAACAATGTGAGTTCCTCACACAACATCATGTGGGTCCCTCACACACCATCATGTAGGTGCCTCACACACCATCATGTGGGTCCCTCACACATCATGTGGGTCCCCAACATTGTCAACATGTTACAGAAATCACACAGAAAAACCTGATGCGAATTTCTGAAACAACTTGATTTCGTATATACAGTGAATACTGTACATACCAACAGGCAGGAACCATAAACAGTTTTAAGACGAGGTATGATAAAGCTCATGGAGCAGGGAGAGGACCTAGTAGCAATCAGGGAAGAGACTGGTCCAGGAGCTATATCTCGACCCTTGCAACCACAAATAGGTGATTGCATACATATATATATAGGTGAGTGCACACATACAGAGGGCCAGGAGCTGTGGCTCGACCCCTACAACCACATATATGTAGTTGAGCATTGACTAAGGCAGGAATTATATTCTTGAAAATGGCATCTTAGACAAAAATCAAGTAAAACAGAGTGAAAAACATATGGGAAAAATAAGGTTCCGTTCCTGGGGCCACATAACCCACAACCAGTGGTTTTTAAAAGACCTTGGAATTTGGCCAAAACTCCTAAATGTTTTCTTGTGACTAACTGTGGTTATGTGCGGGGAGGGTTGATGCGACCCTCTATAATACCTTTTTAAACATATGAGAGGCAGTACCACAACTAACACCTGCCTCCATCACAACCACTATCACCTGCCTTAACCACAACCACTATCACCTGCCACACCACAACCACTATCACCTGCCACACCACAACCACTATCACCTGCCACACCACAACCACTATCACCTGCCACACCACAACCACTATCACCTGCCACACCACAACCACTATCACCTGCCTCCACCACAACTAACACCTGCCTCCACCACAGCCACTATCACCTGCCACAACTAACACCTGCCTCCAACACTTGTCTACACCACAACCACTAACACCTGCAAATATCAGTAAAACATACCATATTTTTCCAGCTGTTAAGACAAAACTTTTTACTAAATATTTGGAGAGTAACACCCACCATAATATAAATGTAAACTATCCAAGAACACTGGAAAACAATGATAAAATGACGAGAGACTCCTTGAGGCTCAGCGTGTTGTTATTATTGTATTAACGACCCCAGTGTCATCACAACCCCGGTGTCGTGGCGACACCGGGGTTATGGTGTCCATCTCACTCTTATTAGTAGTGTAGAAGACAATAAGTGTAGTACACTGTTATTGTTCTGGTCCACAATTCATTAAGATCACAAAACAATTCTTAAAAATTTGTAGAATTCACCACAATTTGTTTTTTTCAAATTTATCAAGTTATTTTGAATTTATTTAGAGGCCAAAATATGGACATGATGGTGCGGTAAACCTGTAGGGGGTCGTACTGCAGTTTACAAATGAGAAACACCGTGGTGTGATCCAAGGAAGGGGAGGGTCAGTCCACTATCTTCTAATGTTACAATTCCACCCGAATTTCTAAGTGAGTTTGAAATAGATTCTAAGCCATTACATATCGAAATTCCTTCTATACGGGCTCGACCCTTACGAGTTTAGAGCTCCCCATCATCATTTAAGTGCTGTAAATAAACTTAAGAGGTTTTATAAGTGATGAAATATTGAGTGAGCACCTAGGTGTTAACACCAGGTCTCTGAGCACCTAGGTGTTGACACCAGGTCTCTGTGAGCACCTAGGTGTTGACACCAGTTCTCTGTGAGCACCTAGGTGTTGACACCAGGTCTCTGTGAGCACCTAGGTGTTGACATCAGGTCTCTGTGAGCACCTAAGTGTTAACCAGGTTCTCACAGAGTTACTGGTCATGAACTTGGTTCACTGGGAGGCCTGGTCATGGACCTGGTCCCCTGGGAGGCCTGGTCATGAACTTGGTCCACCAGGAGGCCTGGTTATGGACCTGGTCCACCAGGAGGCCTGGTCATGAACTTGGTCCACCAGGAGGCCTGGTTATGGACCTGGTCCACCAGGAGGCCTGGTTATGGACCTGGTCCACCAGGAGGCCTGGTTATGGACCTGGTCCACCAGGAGGCCTGGTTATGGACCTGGTCCACCAGGAGGCCTGGTTATGGACCTGGTCCACCAGGAGGCCTGGTTATGGACCTGGTCCACCAGGAGGCCTGGTTATGGACCTGGTCCACCAGGAGGCCTGGTTATGGACCTGGTCCACCAGGAGGCCTGGTTATGGACCTGGTCCACCAGGAGGCCTGGTTATGGACCTGGTCCACCAGGAGGCCTGGTTATGGACCTGGTCCACTCACTTGTGGTCACAATCTAAGAGAATGTTTCCTGGTGGTCCTCAGCTTGTAGTAGTAGTTATCAATGTAATATTTAAGTATTGAATATGAGGGAAACTCTCATTAGAGCTCTTAAACCAAGTTCAAGAGCTTGATTAAGTTCAAGAGTTCGATTAATAACCTTAATTGATGTTAATTCCACCAGTTATGTTTTGTGCCACCTAGGTGCCAAAATGACACACAAACCTAGGTGAAGGTCATAACTACAGTTTTTGCTTCTAGGTCCAGTAACTATTTCCTTTTTACTAAAAAATAAACTGAACATATCTACTCTGAACATCAGTTGTGATGCAGAACGATGTGAAATAAACTTATAATGGAACTTGATAAACGGATTCAAACAGCTGAATCACCCGCCTTCCCCAAGGTCAAATATTTTGTATAAAATATAATGTATAAATATCTTGTATAAAAGTAATTATGTATAATTAATGTTTCTCTGAGTATACTTTAATAATTATTTATGAAAAAAACGAAGAATGTTTTAAAAACTTTTACAGAGGTGCGGTTACGGTTGCACTGTAGGTTCAAGTCTCTCTGGCTCCCTTGTTAACACAGTATCAGACCTAGCTATATTTGCTATGCAGTTAGCTCTATATATAGCTCTTATAAAGCTCTATATACAGTCAGTTCTTATAAAGCTGCTCTATACATTCAGCTCTTAGAAAGCTCCTTTATATACAGTCAACTCTTATAAAGCTTCTGCGCTGTATGACCCCTGTGGTTTAGCGCTTCTTTTTTATTATAATAATAATAATAATTCTATATAGGGCTATCAATTTTTAATGTAATTTTTCAATTTAGGTCTTTATAAGAACTGTACATATATATATGCCGCGCTGTATAACCCTTGTGGTTTAGCGCTTCTTTTGATTATAATAATAATAATAATGTACATATATATAGAGAAGTTTTTAAAGAGAACTGACTATAATATTTACCATTTATATCTAAGTATAATAGGTTACAGGTGTTTTATGTAATTTATATATGAGTGTCAGGTGTTTTATGGAAGATAGTTTTAAAATAAATTTTTAGAAAATTCAAGCCTTTTATTAGTTAATAAAAGTGACAGTAATATCCAAACCATAACTGGTCCATATTACCAACACTAATGAATCCTTGTCAATTTTAACAAAATTGGAAAGTGTGTGACAGCCAGTCATTGACTAGCAGTATTGCAGGTTGAAGCAGCTCTTAAAATTGACAGAATTGCATGCAATGTTTGACAGCCAGTCACTGACTAGCAGAGTTGTGAGCTGTAGCAGCCCTTAAAATTGACAAAATTGCACGGTAATGTAACAGCCGGTCACTGACTCCAGCAGTGTTGAGAGTTGTAGCAGCCGTTATTATTATTATTATAATCAAATAGAAGCTTCGCTAAACCACAGGGGTCATACAGCGTTACAGGTTATTGCAGGATGCAGGGAGAATGGGTTGTAAGAGGAAGATGGATGATTAGTAGGGTATGGAGTGCAGCAGGACAGTGCATAGTGCAGGGATAAAGGGTAGCAAGAGATCGAGGTAGAAGGGACTGAGGGAGGTGTTAAAGGTATAATCTTCAGAGTTTGTGTAGCAAGTCAGTTTCTGTCAAAAAGTCAACAAGAGAGTCAGGATTAAAGGAGGGTCCTGTAGTGATACCGCTCTTGTGGAGAGCCGCAGCAGGACACAATACTGCACCACCTCAGGGGGCCCCTTACAATAACAACAAACAGTACGGCGATGGCCCAGCATGGCGTGTGGTCTCTCTCTTACACAAATACATTCGTGATGCAGATTACATGGTAAGCTTAAATATGTCGCCAGTAGCTATAGCTTTTCTGAGGACATATGCACCTTACATCACCTGTCCTGCAGCAGCAGTCATTAGATGTATTTTCTTCTGTTGCAGACATGTACCATGGATTTTGTGTTCAATAAAGCCTAGAAATGAGGCCTGTGTTTTTATCACAACAATTTATTGAACACAAATATCCTGGGCTACCTGGTGGCGATTCTGAGCTAGACTACACAGCAAAATGGAGCGTTTACTGAAACCTGAGAGGCTAGACTCTGACCCCAGTGTATCAACGGC